>MU129162.1:0-62214 GCA_014904985.1 Hydnum rufescens UP504
GATGCAGTAACCCCGAACCCCGATGGACATGAAGGTGAATGCCGGAATGATGCCAGCTTGTCAAAGAGCTGAGGGGGGTTTTTCATGGGGCCAGTGTCTCAAAAATCCCCTGGCATGGGTCCATGGGCCCTAATATTCAGGAGGCCCCAGGGGCCATGGTAGGTTCTTAAGACATGTGGGGCCATGCGCCTATGGGTCTATTAGACATACTATTTTACCAGAAAAACACTACCTAATTAGATACGGAAATAGGGCTGCCTAAGGTGCGGGCATTCTCTACAGTAATACTATTATTATCCTATCTCGCAACCAGGGCTTCCGGCCAATCACAAAGACTCTTGGTCAGAGATAACCATGCACCGGGTCAGTTTTGAAATATAATAAATTCAGCATACATCGAGGAAATGAGAGATGCTTGTCAGGGGGTTCAGATATTCCTGGAACACCCCAGGGTACGCTCATGAAAATAGGATGGATTGTGTGCCAGAATGGGCTGGAGTAGCGGGCTATCAGGGATCGAGATTCAGTCACCAAATATAGTATACTGTAGACCCACTTTGGCCGCATACGTTGGAAGGATCGATTTCCTCACGACACTGAGATGATCCTAGAAACCAGAATTGATGATGTGACTTATTGTGGATTGCTTATTATCACTACAATTATGTACAACACGCTCTTACATACTAGGAATCCATGGGACAGGTGTTAATCGAGACGCAATATTCTCATTCTAAAATTAACCATCCCAAATTGGTAATTTTTCTTGGTGTTGTACAATTCAGCGGAAATCCCCATCCTGGTTACGAGACTCCAGTATCTGTCCCGCTGGTTCCTCGTCAGCGCTCGGAGTCGGCGGCCGGGAGAGATGTCCTCCCATACGGCCAGGACGACAAACGCAGGGGTGTTAAATTTGGTTCGGAATGAGATCCGGTTGTCGAATCTGCGTTTCGGGCCCCATGGTACTACCCATTTCTCATAAAGGAAAGTCTTCATAGTACTGTATCCTCCTTCTCCACGTCATATGCAACTCCGTAGTGGGGGATCTCGGGGCTTGAGAAGTACGTCTCGGTGCTACCAAGCAACTGAGGAGCACCGCATTTATTCCTTTTGTGATCGGTCTAATTCGGGGTCTATCGTAGACGTTCTGGCTGGTACGCATCAATTGCCAATTGACACTCATCGGCGAATGAGAACACTTCAACTACAGTACTGCATTGCGGCATGTGCTCAAAGCGGCGAGATTGGAATGCTCCCCTCGTCCTCAACGCCCCGATTCCCGTCTCGAGTTTCGCATTGGCCCGAAATGAGCCATCGTGCATCCCTTAATCTACAATGACCCCGGATTACAGTATTTGATGGAATGAATTGATGGTTCCCAATCGGCAGTTCTCGACGAAATCGGCGGATACGATACTTATCGCTCGGAAGCCTAACTTTTGCCTTCACATACGAGGTTGGCAGGGTAGCAGTATATAATGGGACACTCGTTCTCCAGACAGTATCCTCCCCAGCTTTCGCATTCGATCTTTTCCCTTTCGCGTGTACATCCAACATGATTCCAATCCTCATTTTCGCCTTCCTTGGCTTAGCTGGGCCAAGTCAAGCCCACGTTGCTGCCTGGCATAAGGGAATGTATTGCCTAAACGTACGTTTTTCACTATATTGTCCTCGTAACACACGATGCGTACTAACGGACAACTCAGGGTACATCACCGTCAGATGCTCAGAACCCCAATGAGCCAGTAAATCCTTTGTGGAACCTGCCCAAGTCCCAATGGTGGTGTGAGTCTGTGGTTCGTATCAATTGTTGCGAACTAATGCTGATTTATTTCCCCCTCTTAGTCCATCATGTTAATAATGTTGGGAAATCCCGTTTTTATCTTGACTGCGCCGACCTTGACAGTTGTCCCCCATTCAGTGCGACCAATTCCCTCCAGCCCCTGGGGATTTTCTGGAATTGTCAGTTTTTCATCCTTCAAATGTCAGGTATCATAACACCGATCGATTCCTCTCAGACCCGCTGGAGGCACTTTCACTGTCGAACATGCTACGAATCGCGCGTACACCTCTCTGTCTTATGGGGGGCAATACACGTCCGATTGGCCGGACGGGGGTCATTATCCTGATGATTATTCGATGCCCAATAATGATTGCATTGTCACGCCCAATCGTTAGTAAAATCAGTTTCAGGTTTGAATTTTTTATGCTGAACGTGGACATCTAGTTCATACTAAGAACCAGGCTGGTGCTGCGGGCACAGCCTTTGCCATTTCGTACACGGTGGGCCCATTTCGTCTCTTCTCTCATAATCGATCATTGTGGCCTTGTCTAAATCCGATTGTACAGAGCGATCTCACCCAGGTAACCGAGGACAACCTTGCTGTGTTTACTGTCCGCTACAAGTTGCGTCCAATATATCGGACATCTGTTTTCCCGCTCTGAATAAGTATTTTACAGCACACCGTGGAAGAGGATTGCCAGTTACGATGTGCCTGCTGACTTACCTCCGTGTCCTCCAGGCGGATGCATTTGTGCAGCTGGATGGTGCGAGCGCAATTTCATTCGCCATCGATGCATTTCCCTGGTAATCAAGTTCCTGACGCCGATTTCTCCGTTCCAGGGTGCCAAACGGCTGCGGGCAGCCCAACATGTACATGCTCCCGTACAGATGCATGGTCACCGGTTCAACAAGCAGGAAGACCGTTGCACCGGCGAAACCCCCCGTATGGTGTGAAGGGAATCTTTCGGCGTGCACCCAGGGGTCGAAGCAGATGGTCTACTGGAACCAGGCCGAGGGAAACAACATTGTTACTCCAGGTTACCAAGCCGACGGTGCAGAGAAAAGTCCTGGGTACAACATGAAGTTAGGTTTCCAAAATGGTTCGTGACGTACATGCTTCTTTAATTGCAGCAGGCGCTGAACTTTAAAATGATTTTATAGGCGCCCAGAATGATATATTCGCATAGGGAAAGCAGTAGTCACGGGGGTTCCTGCGTGCACACTCTGGATCTCCTCATGGTTCGTTTAGACACGTGCTTCGCGTCCTGCTTGTTCTCGTCCTGAAGGTGAACATGGATGGGTATTTATTATGCTATTATGATAACAGAGCTTTTTCATCTCTGAATGTATTTGTACCTCACTGGGAGAGCAAAATATTGGTTCCTGTGTCATGTGATTCTGCACCCCATGGTGAATGTATTTTCACAATCAACTACGACATCAGCAAATTTAGATCAGTTCTGCTTCGGAGGCGCCGAGGTGTTCGAGGTGTTCGAAGCCAGACTTCGAAGGCTCCGAAGGACAATTGATTTCACTAATTGCCACTCGGCGTCAATATGTTCCGGGACCGGGGCCGAGACATGGATTTAAATAGGTTCAAAATGCGTAATTTCCAAATTGGCTCATGCCCGCTGCTGGACCGAAGTCTTCGACTCGTGATTCTCCTGCGAATGGTTATAATTTCGGGCATGAATGGAACCCCAATTCCATATCCGCCCATTTTGCAGCTGGGAAATGTTCTTGCACTACAACTCGCTATGATCACCATCAGGGGCGTTCAAGAGATGGTAATGTATGTAAGGGAGGGTGCGTCAATAAAATCCTGTTTAGAAGAGCACACGAAAACAGAAGCCCGCCACCCGATCGGTTCCCCCCTGGGGGCGCGGTATCGCCCCACGATACCGCCTACGGCGATAACGTAGCACCCCCCACCACGCAAAGAAAGGAAGATGCCATTATGTATATATTAGTGCCTTGGACACTGGACTCTATCGCTATGACGAAATTGGTGCAAAAACGTAACATGGAGAACAACGCGACTGATTCAGTGCCGACCCCTATTGCGTAATTGCCGGTTCGGGAAATGCCGGAATTGCAAAGCGCTCGCCCCTGTGCCCTGTCCGGCCGTTTCCAACACAACTTTCTGCATACCTGAGACCCTGAGACATGGAACTGTGAACATTTACCCTGGAAGTAGACATAAGAGAATTTATTTTCGGCATCTTTGCTTGCAACCGATTACACTGTTATACGCCATTGCGCGATGCAAAGAATTGTACAAAACAACGTCGGGAGATGAAGAACAAGCTAAATAGTCTAGTATTTTGAGGACGGCCAAGTTAAAGGCTGAGTCCGGCAACACGAACAGAACTGTCCCTTTAGGGCCGGCCCATCAGCAAGATCAGTTGTGCTTCGGAGGCTCGGAGGTCTTCGAAGTACCGGAAGCTGGACGTCGAAGACTTCGAAACCTCTGAAGAACAAACATTTTTTTGATGTAGTTCTTCATCATTGTTTCCCCCAGTGTTTTTATGGACTTCCCTAGACTTCCAGTGAGGGACACAAGACACGCGCGATATTCAGAAGGGTGGTTTACCCTTAAGGCAGGGATGAATTCAATGGGCAGGAAAGAATGCAAGGAACCAACATGGAATGGGCAAGCCTCCGAAGTATCGAATGCAGTATTGATCTCACAAGCCCAAGGGTACCCCCGCTCGTGTGGTGTTCCATTTTTGGATGTTGTATAGACAGTATTGCATTCAGGTAAATATAGAACCTCCCGGGGAGTCCGGTAATAAACGTGGCAGCCGCACGGAAGCAACGTGGAGTAGGCAGATTATGACGCCTATTTGATAGGCTGGTATTAACTAGAATCTAATAGCGACCTATTATTGAGTTGAACAGGCCCAGTGCCGTGCAAAGGCACAGATAAGGCACATTATTGATTGGGCCAGGAAGTAGTTTGGTGTCTCGTGCGATTTTCTATGCAAAAGACTAAGCAATTAGGGTGTCGAAACACATATAAAATTAGAGGGGAAAAAATTAGGCAAAGAGGCAGGAAATGCAATCATACAGGGGAGCCAGTCAGAACGCTGGAATCTGCACGATGATTAGATAATATTCAGGGTGGATGTGATAACCGTGGTATGATATATCATACCACCCCATACATGAAATTTCTCTGGTACGCCCAGTTTTGATGTATGTATGCCACAATATCGGCCGCTGAACATTTTATAAAGTCTAGACAATATGTGCTGTTGTAATATATACAGCTACTCCCTACAAATGTAACTGTAACAAACCAGCTGTTCGTTGTAGTCGGTGGAGTCACAGGTCGTGGTAGTACCTGTGTTCAAGAAACACCTTCCTTTGAAACTCCCATTTCCATCGTGCCTGAAAAACTCCCAATTTCCATTGCTCCGCTTGTAAGAATCCAACTGGTGGACCAGTTTCCTGCCCAGTCGTCAGGTCACATGCACTTTTTTTTCCAAGAAACAGCCAAAAAGTCAAAAAGTGCCGAGTGTCCCGATGACTGGCACAGCTTGTGTTGTGGTTCATTTGGGTTGTTCTGTTAGGACCGTCGTAATAGATTTGCTCAAGCAGGTTTTGACATCCTGAGAACCTATAGTACTTTCTCAATAACCTATGGTCCCCCAAATGGTGTAGCTCAACTTGTTGGAGAAATCAACCTTCGTCGCATACGCAGATCGCCGTCATTAACATGCTATTCATGAGACTGCTATTCTCTCTCTCGGCCAAGCTTCACAGTTATTACGTTTGAGTCCATCCGATCCTTCCCGTTGGTAGTAGCCGTTAGGTTTTGGGAACCTATCCTTGTAACAAATGCGGTGCAGGATCCACCTGTATTAAGTCCACACGACATCCGTGATATAGAAGAAATGTTAGTTGTTGTTCTTCCAAGAGGCCTTGACTTCGGGCCCTCCCTCCTGGCCACTCTGTTGCAGCGACTTCGCTAATTACTTCTCTTCCCACTCCAAAAATGCTCCTCACTACTGCTGAATATTATCAAACAGAAAGACAGATCTGGGCTTGGCGCCGCTCTCGAAAAGCGATACAGTAGAGAATGCCGCGGAGTTGAACAGTACTAGCTTTTGGAGCTTTTCATAGCGAGCAATTCTCGGGATCGGAACCGCACTTCCAGCGCGCCCATCTAGGAGCCCAATTTCCGGGAATTTTGAACTTGAACCTGAGACCTTCGGTTGCCATTCTGCTTTACCATAACTTTTAGGGTCCTCCTGCCTTACATTGTATTATTATGGGTGGATATCGACCATGGCATCAAAGGATACCGTATGGTCAGCTGGGGTTAGATCCCTCTTCATAGTGGCGCAAAGCCTTCCTACACCAGGATCAGTTTTCGGCTTTCCTGGGAACGTGGTACTATTCGCCTGGTGTGGCCTCAAGGGACTCGGGTGAATCGCGAGATTCCACATCCGGGTTCGACCGATCACACCGGATCATCAAACTGTCGCCGAGTCAAGTTTTTCTCGAACAAAGCCAAGAGGCAGCACGAGGCTGTGGAAGAAAGGCCGCCATTTCCGTGCTAACCAACAAGGTCGTCCATTTCCTGTGGGACACGCGGATTGATGACGGATCATTTCTCCGATATACTGGACAGACACGGTCTAGCCTGGGGCATTCGATCCCATTCGTCCCTAGTAAGGGATATCTTTGGTACCTGACCAAGCCCGGCTCTTCCCGGGGCAAGGTCCCAAGTGGCCAGCTGTTTAACTTGGGAGTGATAGATCTTCGAACTTTCTTGACGCCTGTCTAGCTAGTATCCTTCGGACATGGGATATCGGGACGTGAGGGGACTTGTTAGCACCTGTTCATTCGTTTTGGCATCCACCTGACGATGCCTATTCTGGTGAGGTTCTGGGTCTGGCGGATCTGGCCTCACCCTCAAGTGTGAGAATCTTCGGATTGACGGTCCTTCGGTAAATGAACGTCATGTCTCGTGTTGCAGTGCTCCGGTGCGTGTGATGGGGGTCCGGCTGTGTATTCGAGCCGCACGTTCTGAAGTTCCGCAGCCATACCTGCAGTCTTGAGTTTTTGCCAAGAACACCATATTACCTCAAGTGAAACCAGGAACGTCGCGATGGATCTCGAGATGTAGGCTACATCACTTTCTACGTAAGGCCTGGTGATAGAGACGGGCGAGTATGGCGTGTTTGTAGGGTCTCCCAACACCACACAGGGAAATCTCACAGTAGGCAGGATTATGATCTGAGCTTTAGATATTCGGTAATCTTTCCGCGGTATTTCAAAGTCAGGGTTGGCACTCAGGCTGGTTGGATAGGCACGACGAGGCACAGCCGGGCTTACTGTCCCATTTCGGCCATAGGATAAGGAAATCTATTTTTAGAAATCTCGATCTTAGGTTCGGAGCGCGTTTCCGGGAGGTCACTCGCTGTGGTGCGTGACGAAATAGTGGAGCCGACCAATGCAATGCCCCTTGTATATAAAGAGGCGGAGCATCTCCCTATATCCCGAACTCTTCAGTCCTCGTAGTACAGCTTCTTGTCCCCTTGGCCTTCGTCTTGTTCCGCGAATGGTCTCTTTCCTATCCACCACCACACCTTGCATGGTGTCCTTTAAATTCGAGCCTTTCCTGGATGTTCTCAAGAAGGAATCTTCAAGACATGTTCTGGCGAGGCTTGTGTCTATCACAACATGTGCTTCTTTGGTCACAGCTATGTGGATCTACGACAGGTCGCTCGCGGGGCAATACGCCTTTTTAGCCCTGACCTACAGAGAATTGGCCTTTCCGCCGGGACCAAGTCTTGGAACACATATCGAAACCTCAAGTTGCGTTATATTTGTTCCCTCCTTGACATCGAACTAAATCTGGAACGATGAAGTTGTTAATTTTATCGCAATTTCCCTTGCCATCATTCATTCCTATCTAGGGAGACTTTGGGCTGCATCCATTACCCGTCACCTATGGTCCACTTTCCCCAGCTTCACGCGCGATCCCGGCTACATTTCTGGTAGCAATGGCTCTGGCAGGTGGATCACGTTATTGTGATAAAGTGCGAGTGGAATATTCTTACATGTTTGTTACCCCAAGCCGGCGCTGTGAAGAGTGCATTTCCTAGGCTCGCCCAGGCGTGTCGAATGGCGTGCATCACCGCAGTCTTCTTGCTCACACAAGGGGTAGGAGACTCACAGGTGCCGTGCCTCTTCTATTTCCATCCCATCTTCACAGCATGTAATTACTCTTCACTTTTACTAGGTACCCTTTACTGTGTGCACGGATTTCCTGGTTGTATCTATCACCGCAGCGCTGTACCTCTCTGTTGGGGACTGCACTGTTCCTTCGGCGATCATCCCAATCGTATCCGCATCAACTTGTTCACTCTTTGGCACACTTGCGAGAACAGATTGTTTTGAGTGTTGACGTGGCGTTTCGGTTGCACCCTGCGAGCTCCGAGAAGCCATTACCACTCCTTAATGCGCCTTCACTTGTTCCAATTACTCAGCTACACAGAGCTTATATCCACGCATTCTTCGAACTCAGATACAGTCGGTTGCATATCAAGGAGCTTCATGCTTTCGTCGATCTCATAGAGCGATTGCGCTCGGAATTCTCCTGTGTGTCATTGTGTCGGCGTGTTATTCACTTGCTCAACGATCTCATAGGGGGATCCACTATACCGACACATCTTAGAACCTCAAGGGTATCCCACCTGTATTCTGCATTCAAGGAACCCTCGGTCATTATGACCGACGCGCTCTGCGATGCGCTACAGCTATTAGAGTACACGATCAGTTACACCTTTGACGTTCCCCTTGCGGATCCACCCTTGAAAGATCCGCCTGATTCGCTTTCTTACACCAAACACCAGAAAGCTATATCTGAAGCCATGAGGCTGTTAAAGCTTCAGCTTGGAATGGTGCATGCTTCTCTAGACCGAACTCGCAGTGACGTAGCTCCTCCGGACAGCCATTCAGCTGTGGATTTTTCCAAGGAGGTGGGTGCATCATCCGTGGAGGGCACGAGCCTTCAATTTATACCGTCTACCGCGTTAGGTATTTGCCATATCTCTCTTCACCATATCGTTGCTCCAAGTTAGTCTTTCGTCTCGCCCAATTTCCTGCTCAGCGATGGCACTGATGACTCAGATTGCGAGTGACCTGATTGCGGCTCTTAAATTAGCGCAATCAATAGCCGAAAAATTTCAATCTCGAAAACGACGGCGCCTTTGGTTGCCGAAGCTTACCAAGGCTTGGTTCAGTTCGAGAAATCCCACGCCTAATTGGGACAGTATGGACCATGATGCTGATGAATTTGGCGAGTTTCAAGCACCCTTCTCAAACATAACATCCAAGTGCCTTACGCCGTGTATTGTGCATGCTCCAGATCGCGATTATTCTGATGGCCCTTATCCTTCGGAGCAGCGTAAGGACATTGTCGAGGAGGAGGTAGAGGAAACATCATTGGACCCAAATATTAAGAAGAAAATAGTCCCCATTCACTCATACAGGGATATTAGGCGATACCTAAAGGGCGCTTGGGCCTCCGTTCTTGAACCTCGGATTCGGTTTTCAAAGTCACTACATTCCTTGAGACACTCTCCGCATCCCCGCTATGCTTTCAAGAATGCGTTTGGTGTGGCACTTCTCAGTCTACCCGCATTTCTACCCTCGGGTGGGCGGCACTGAATGCTTCTAATATTTCTCACTGGCGCTTACGTTCGTTTCGAAGTTTAGAGAATTATTGGTTCACGGATTTTTATGCCCACTGGGTCAGTTGCGGTGATCGTCCAATCTTTCGGTTGATGACTGATGGTGGCTGTATATACAGACAATCGCCACCTACGTATTTGTCCTGGAGACGAACACAGGGGCAACAATCCGTACGGGGGCTTTGCGCTTAATAGGCACCTTCTGCGGTGTAATATTTGCATATGTGGTATGCAGTGTACCTACCTGGTCATGGCAGTGAAATTCTCTCATATTCCTCATATTCCTGTGCGTCAGGCTTGGGTGATATCCAACCACAATCCTATCGGGATCGTTATCATGATAATTGTGTGGCCCTTTTTGATGATATATCTTGATTCTGACGCTCATTACGACGGTGTAACTGTCTAGTTATCTGACCTTCCAATCTCGTGGCTTATCCTAAGGACACATTTCGCTCCTATCGGAGTCGTTGCCTCGGTTACGATCCCACCTGTACTGTATACAAATTTCCAACGAGTTGCGCGGAGGCCCAACATCCGTGGGTATTCCCGTTGCGGGGGCGAAAATCAAACGGTCTAAAATATTTCTATCCTCCAGTCCTGGCAGTAAATCGTGGCTGTGCAATTGCCCTTGGAATCATTGCTGCTGTGTAGGTGAATTTTCCGCGTCAAGTTTCTCGAAGAGGCTGACATTGGTAAACATCAGATTGATGAATCATTTTGTATTCCCGCGACATTGTCGACTTATATTTCTCTCCCGAACGTCAAAGATCCTGGGAAAATTCAATGAACTATATACATCACACTCTAGGTTTGCGTCTCCGTCTCTATCTTCCACAGAAGCACATTACTCAAAATTTCACTAGACAACTCATCAACGGCGCATCATCAACATCTCCCGACGAGCGACGCGTGATGAAACTTGAAGACGATATCCGTGCGTCATTGGATCGAGCGGATATGTTGATTGACATGATGCATTTGGAGATCTGTATCCTTCCTGTACGCCCTTCGTGTCGGGTGGACATGGTTTTCTCTGAGTTACTTTATTCTAGAAACCGCTCAAAAGTTATCGATCCATCATTCAACTTCTTCAACGGTGCTTGGTCCTTCTTGTTGGACTTCGTCGAATTCGTGAACACATTCCGAAAAAGGAGACTGTATGGAATGTTATGACATACCGAAAAGATTTGGTGAGCGCCCCTGATTTTGGATGCCCATAAAGGCCATGCATTCGACCTTTTTTGTTAATAGATATCTTGTATCTGTATTCTCTATTCGCCTGCGAGGCCATTTTCGTACTGGCGAAAGTGTCCCACAGTTCCTACCATCGCCCCAACACGCTCTACGAGCGTTAGAATTCGGGAAAGCCGCGGCGTTGCACTTGGGTGCCGAGGCGACGACTAGCCCTTCAGTTGGTATGCGAGGTCGTAAATCACTCTCAACATCTTTTGCTCTCGGTGCGTTTCCGTAATTGATATTTCAATCTCTCAATACAGCCACCAATTATATTGATCTTTATTTCTTTCCCTCAACAGCGGAAAATGCACTAATGGAGGAGTTGGTGTCGTGTCTCGATCGCCTCCTCGATATCACCCGCAAGCTTTATGGGACTGTATCTTGGGCAGTGGATGCTGGATTAGAAAAGAAGTGGGACTATGAGATGGTCTCTTCTTCACCCTCCACGCCTATATTACGGGAGGGACCAATGATTGCCTGGTCAGGCCCGGGTACACCTTCAGCAACTCCCGCAGCACGTCTTAGCCCCGCCCCATCGCTACGATACTGGGTATGAAGTTCGATCTTTAGACGTATAGTACAGTGACATGGAAAATATCGAAAAAAAAACCACACATCCTAACACACGAGCATCTGAGTACACCACCCCACATCAACTGGGAGAAGGGAGCCTTTCCTACTCCATCGACAGTGGAGGCCTGCCATCACATCGAGTCGAACGTCCACACCACACCAATCACAGAGACCTACGAAGCGCATACGGCCGTATCTTGCAGCGTTACTGAATGCAAGACACCCATGTTGTGGATAGAACGCGGCCAATTTGCCCAAACGATCCATTCATTCTAGTGATCATGCGGATACTTGCTGATCGACGAGTGAAGCAACGTACGCCCAGCGCTAGAACTCGGTGAAGCCAGACTGGCTATGCGAGTACTGAGACCGCATGTCGTCCAAATCCGCGGCATCATCCTGACTCTTATAATCTAGGGCCGAAAGACTGCTGCCGAGATCAGATGCCCCACCCAGTGAGGAGAACGAAAGGCGACGACGGAGGCGATCCGATTGTGAGTACGCAATATTGTTCGCCGCGTCTGGACCGCCACGCTCAGAGGGAGCGACGCTGCTACCTACAACACTACCCGTCTCCATTGTACTACCTGCTCCAGGGTCCTGGGAGATGACCGAACTGGCATACCCAGCACCACCGTATTGAGCACGCTTCGCACCATTTGTGCGTTGGAGACCCTGACTAAATGGACCCGCATTTGCCGTGAATGCAGGGACCCCAGACGCGTACGTCGCCTGGGACTTCACGGACTGAGCATCGGAAGGAATGTACCCCAGGGGATCATGGGTACGATAGAAGCTTGGATCGAAACGACTAGGGGTTCCGGATCGGCGGGCGACTAAGAGAACAACAGAGATTAACATTTTCTATCGTGGAATGAAAAAAAAAAAACAAGGCACGTACTGTCCGTTAATGCGGCTTGGCCGCCAAGGACTTCCTTCGCATTGATCTCGTGGCGGCGGAAAGATTCCATTGCCTTCCCCAGAGTCCTCCGGGGCTTGCTGAACTGGATCATGCTGGGCTGCAGGTTACTTAACGGTCCTTCCACAAGACAGATTTTTTCTTTGTAATGGGTTAGGAGGAAGTGCCATAGGGGATGCTAAGGTACAGAAGTCAGTTGCGAAGAATTTTGGTCGGAAGAAGTGCCAAAATCCAACCTTGCTCAGAACTTTCGGATTCCCCAAAATCACGACACCATACTTGGCACGGGTAAGGGCAACGTTAAGTCGTCGAGGATCGCTCAAAAATCCGATGCCCTGGTGTTCGTTGCTGCGGACGCAACTAAGGATGATATAGTCCTTCTCGCGGCCTTGGAACGCATCGACACTGGCAACTTCCACGTCTTTGTACAGATCTTTCTTAAGGGAACCGTTGAACTGCATGTAACTAACGATGAAGGAGCGTTGGCCCTCATAAGGTGTGATGACGCCGATCTGCGTAGGTATGACACCGGACTTGAAGAATTTGGTGACGATTTTCTCAACATTGGAAGCTTCCGTTCTAATAATGAGAAATCAGGTAAGGAGCGGCCCAACACAGGTATGAACACGAATCCTGAGCGCACCTGTTCAGGAAGAGGTACCACTCGATGAAATTTCTTCTTGGCCAAGATTCTGGTAGAAGAACATGGGGGCGTCGGGGACAGGCCATGGAAAGTCGATGGTCTTCCGTAAGCGTTCAGGAGCAGTCACTCCATTCTGGAGCGTGCCTTCGTAGAACATATTGGAAGGGAACTCGGACAAGCATGGGTGCATGCGATACTGTACTTGAAGTCGGATTGGTCTATTTCCGAGCACGACGAGACGTTCAAAGAGTGACTGAGTGAGCCCGGCACGTGCAGCTTTTTTGTTCATGATAACGGGTCCAAGCTGCTGATGATCCCCCACAAGGACGACTTGCTTACATCCAAGGACGAGGGGAATCATACATTCTGGCGGTGAAAAACCTGTGAGACATCATTCCCACAGCCGAAGACGAGGCGAGACACCCTACCAGGTTCGGCCGCTTGTGTGGCCTCGTCAATGAGAACGGTCCGGAATTTCAACTTGCTCAGTCTAGGATCCCCAGTACCCACGCAAGTGCAGCATATCACTTCGGCGGCGCCAAGAATCTCCTTTTCGCAAGCCCTGATAAGGGTCTTGTACTTACGTTCGTCACTGGAGCTCAGTTCTCCTTGCTCATTTTTGAGCTGGATGAGTTTCTGCAACTCCACATGGGTAGTATTGTTTGCGACTTGACTGTGCAGTGTCAAGAAAGAAACGGAAGATTCTAGGGCTTCACGGGATTTGGCCGTTAGGCGGGCCACTTTAAGTCCAGTCGCATGAATCTTCTCAGTAAGCTGGTCGACAGCGACGTTGGATGGGGCACAGACAAGGACTTGACCCGGATTCATCTTCGCTAGATGGTAGACGATTGAAGCAGATGTCACTGTCTTTCCAGTACCAGGGGGTCCCTAAATAAAATAAAATAAAATAAAATATTAATGCCCCATATTCATTAGAATGAGAAATCGCCAACCTGGATAAGACTAATTGGTTTCTGCAATACACTTTTGACGGCGTACATCTGCGAGTGATTCAATTCAGGTAAGCCAGGCGCGGAGAACCTATACGGGCCCGTGTCAGTTTAACGACTGCGGAGTAGCAGAAGAGGATGCAGACCGTTTAGGCATCTGGAGATCAGAAGAGGGCAGTCATGAAGAGGTGCATAGAACTCAAGCAGACTTTAGCATACCTGCGTCCTCAAAACCTGGGGCTCTAACTCGTGACCTAAAAGTTTGTGATACTGCAATGGAATATAATGACCCTCAGCGAACACAAAGGGCAGACAGCGAAGAAGCTTACGATGTATCCGCTGACACTCTTCTCATCTACAGCAAAGGTTTTCATAGCGAGTTGCATACGGTCGAAACTCGTCGATTTCCACACGAAATCTGCGGAGAAACCCTGGGTGCAATCCGAGGGCACCCCTTCGCTCTTTCGAAGCTCAAGGCCAATCTCGTCCGAGACGTCTAAATTAACAAGGGGTGATTTCCGGATTTCCGGCGTCAGTACCAATTGTCACAGAATGGTCCCCACGCAGAAGAAAGGGAACTCACTGTTCGGAATCTTGATCACATGCCCGACGCCCTCCCATGGCTTATGTGGCTCGACTTGGTATCTTAGCCGCAGTTCGTCTCCTGCCGCAAGCCTAACTTCTCCGCTTTCGAGTTTGGGTAGGGTAAACCAAGCTATACGTTTCTGATTAAGACCAATATCCCAGCGGACCACGATATCAGTTTGGGTCTGAGATTCCTTCAGGCGTTTATCGTAGTCAGCTTCGATTTTGACCAAAGGACCAAAGATATTCTGGTACTGATATGCGTCATCATAGCTGGAAAGTGGGAAAGGGTCAATTGCGGAATTTAGAAAAAATGAGGAGATCGAACCGGAGGAGGATATGTTGAGGTTCGTCATCCACACCCGGTTTCTCAAGATCCTCCAGGGTGGCATTTGCATTGTCGCGCCAAAGGTCTTCGAGGCGATTGATTTGCGAGAAGGAAATTTGACGGGAGCGAAGTTGTTCAGCCTCGCTAGGAGGTTTAACTAGCCACGATAGGAACGAACGATCGTCGATTAGAGGTGCCCAGAGCGCGGAGTTCCATGATATGTCCTTAGAAATAGCGGCACATGGCTGTCTGGGCATGAACGGAACTTGAGATAAACCATTAGGGGGAATAAAGCATTGCCATACCGGCAAAGAAGAACCACGACCGTATCGCTTTTGGCGGGAATGAAGCCCAGCATGAACACATTCCTGTTCCCACAGTTGTAACATTCCGGTGTGGTTTCGCCTAATGGGCTTTCGGCGTGTAGAATAACTTCTTTGTGTTTGGCGCGCACCAAGTGATTGACAATGTGTGACGCAGACGTGTTACCACGAGAATTACAGAACCACTTTGAACAAATGAGACATTTGACAACTGACGCAGGAGAATGAATGCCACAGTAGCTGGAGAGAATTGTTTAGTCTTAAACATGGTGATGACTCAACAAGCAGTGTACCTGCATGCATGGGGAGGAAGATCTGTAACAGTGTCATCCTTGACATCATCGAGCACACCGTCAAAGTCATCATCTACGGCCTTCCCATTTACAGAGAGGGGGTCATTATTATCGATCACAGATAGAGCGTCGAATTCGTGTTCAAGGTGCGAGCCGGTTCCGTTGGTCTTCTGGGTTCGTGCAGTATAGCCGGAAATCACAGATGCAGTATCATCGAGGCCCACCCCATATTGAGACGCGGAATCGTAATCGTACTCGTCCATAACGGAAGACTTGGTAGAAAACCGTTCCTGTGAAGCTTACTACAATTGGTCTCGACACGGCACTTCCCGTGCTTTCTTCCGCCAGCTTACACAGAATGGCGGCTGCTACACTGTTTGGGTGCGTCATGCCAGTATTATCGAGAGCAACACAAGCCCTGAATTCCAGTCAGGATTCTCCCTAAACCAGTGCATGTGTCTTCCGTGGAAGAGGAACTTGAAGATGCGCACGACGTAGCGTCCATTTCTACCCTGACAATCAAAGCTTCTCTCCCGGCGTACGGGACACGTAAAGGCTGGAGACCTACAAGCCAGGAGCACTTCGGCGACGGAGGGTCATATCCAGAGTGCCATGTGGCGCAATATCCTCTTGAAATGGGAGGAAGAAGGTTGGCCAACAGTTTATGTGCGGGTGAAGCCACTACTAAATTCCATGTAGGCTTCTTCTGGGAATACCCTTGCTCTACAAGTGGATGGGGAAGGAAACGTGCGTTATGATGCTATCGCCCACCAAGGACATCGTGAAGGTCGACGCGTGCAATCGCAATTCAAAGACCTTGTCCCGATTGCCAACCGAACGGATCTCGATGACGAAGACAGGCTAATGGAGCGTCCTTCAGAAGAAGAAGCCCAAAAAACTGCGGAAAGGACTCGCACTGCGCTCGAAAAACTTGTCAATACGAAGATTAAGGCCGCTCAACCCAAGAATGTTCCAGACAGCAAAGGCAAGACTTCATTCTTGCGTTACACCCCAGCCCAACAAGGAAATGAGAACGCTGGGCTCAACCAACGAATCATCAAAATGTCGGAAGTTGTGGAGGACCCACTGGAGCCACCGCGGTTCAAGCACAAAAAGATCCCTCGCGGCCCACCTAGTCCTCCTGCTCCCATCTTACGTAGTCCTCCACGGAAGGCAACCGCACAAGAACAGAAAGAATGGATGATTCCGCCCTGTATCTCCAATTGGAAGAACAACAAGGGGTTCACCATTCCCCTAGACAAGCGTCTCGCTGCCGACGGGCGAGGTCTCCAGGACGTTCGTTCTTATTCCAAATTCTTCGAGCCTGGACCCTCTTACCTATATCTCCTATTAGGTTCACATCAACGATAATTTCGCAAAATTCTCTGAAGCTCTTTTCGTAGCTGATAGACATGCTCGAGAAGAAGTGAGGGAGCGATCCCTTATGCAACAACGGCTGGTCGAGAAGGAGAAGGCTTCTAAAGAAGAACATCTTCGTATGCTTGCCCAGCGTGCTCGCGAAGAACGTGGTGGAATCGTTGCCCCCAAACCCTCTGCGGAAAGTGGTGCTGCCCTCAAATCGTCGCTCGCCGCTTATGGTAGCGATGATGGAAGTGCCAGTGGGAGTGATGCGGATAGCGCGGAGGACGAGGAGGCAAGGAAGATCAGAGACCAGATGCGCGCCGAGAAGAGACGCGATCGCGAGCGTGAGATGCGCATGAATAACATGGGCACTGAACAAAGAGCAAAGCAGCTTGCCAGGTTTGTTGTCACTTCTTGTTCAATTGCTCTCGGTGACCGTTATGTTGATGTTGTCCTGCGCTCATGTCTAGGCAAGAAAATCGCGATATCTCAGAAAAGATAGCTCTGGGACTCGCGAAGCCCACCCTGACTAAGGAATCCATGCTAGATTCCCGATTGTTCAATCGGGAATCGCTCTCTGGATCTTTCGCCACGGACGATGCTTATAACCTGTATGACAGACCACTCTTTCATGGTTCGTCTGCGGCCGCAGCCATATACAAAGCACGGGGGAACATCGAAGCCGGTGACGAAGAGAAGTTCGGCGGTGGAACAGAAGAAGGGATCGGAAAAGCTCTCGGAAACGATCGTTTCAACCTCGGCGCCGCGACGATTGGATTCGAAGGCAGTAGTGAGCAGGAAGTCAGAGAGGGTCCGGTCCAGTTCGAGAAGGACACTGGGGATGTCTTTGGTGTCAATCAATTCTTGGACGAGGCCAAGCGTGGAACCAAGCGGGGGCTTGATACTGGAGCGTGAGTCTCATTACTATCTCTCCTGGATATAAGATGCTCATTTTCGGCAGTGGCGGGTCGAGGAAACGTCAACAACTGGACAAGGCTGGAGAACGGGACTAAGACTTTGTATTTTATGCCTGACGTTCTGTAATGCGGGGCCATAAGTTGTATGCCTTACACGTACGATATTAGCCTTTATACCATTAGTCTCATAACCATTTCCTGGAGTTGCACTTGCCACAACAACCTTGAATCGGTCCACACCCCTGCACCATATCCAATCAACGCCGTAGATTAATCCCCACGTACTGACTTGTCATGTATTTGACCGCTCTTGCCTTTGGCGCTACCGCGGTATATAAACGAGAATTCCAACCAACTTGAATCGGTCGGAGCCGAATTCACCTCCGGAATGATTTGCTTTGGCACTTCGACTCCCATCTTGTTCATCTCAAGGGCTCTTGGGCGAGGGAAAATACCATCAATTGGTCCCTTCTGTTTGTCCCGACCACTCCGACCCAAGATCTCGCGCCAATTGTCCGAATACATCAGACATGACCCGCCACTCGTTCTAAATCCAAACCATGACGAAGATAACAATGACACCTTCACCATTAGGAAGGGCGCCATAGACTTCCAAAATCGGAATTTCTACCGCCCGAGGGCTCCCAGCGTGGTGGTGAATGTGAAGTCATTACCGCCAGGGGAAACATTTCAATCTCTGGTGGATGAGGTAGAAAAACATCCTGGTATTGTCGATATCAAAATACCACCACCACCCACGTCAGAGAAACGCCACCGAGGCGCGTCTAATAATGTAACGACGAGCGATGGAAGCTGAAATTGACGCAGCACCTCTCATCTAGCCATCCTTCAATTGGAATTCCAGACCCCTCTCATAGCGTATAACGCAGTCCTTCACTTCGGAAAGGGCCACGCTGAACATAAATCCCAAAACCGAATAACTCCTAGTGACTCCTCCCACGTAGTTTATCGGACGTACACTAAAGAGGACGCATCTCAAGACGAGGCCAAAGCAGCATTGGACAGAGTGATCCAGAACTTGCCAGGAGTTCAGATACATAGCTTAAAAATTGGTACGTTGTGATGCCCCAGTGCGTTCCTTACATTCACACGCAACAAATGGCGTAGAGAATGTCAGACGGGGGATACAACTGGTGCCAGGTTCCAAGCGTTTCTGCCTAACTGGAACAATACAGTTCCGTGCAGATCTTAGTCGAAGAATCACAAAATTCGATAATTTGGTGAAAGCCTCAGACGAGCTCGAGAACTTATCCTTTCACGACAAGATGACCCCGATCATTATATATTATGCAGTCGGCGCCGCCGGTCGGAAATCTGATCCGTCCAGACGAAGAGAATCATGATGGGAGACGGGAGTGGATGGAGTCTGATACCATGAATATGTGAAAGCTAGAGCGAACGCCGGTAATAACAGTCCGAATTCTGCACTGATTCTCGAGCCCCCTATCTAATTACTTGCAAGGTGTAGTTGCCATAAACATAGTCCATCTTCTAATCAAAGACACAATGGCTTCGGGCAGTATCACAAATATTACTGAGGATCGCATGGTTCAGGACCGTCGACCCCACGCTAAATGTCGAGTGCAGTACGCACCAATTCGGTCCTCGGTGTTGGGTCAACTTCCTTTGAGCTGGGCACTTCGGGCCGGAGGCCCAGATACTCTGCAGTGAAAACACGAAGGATAAGGTTCCACTTTCGCATCGTTGGTAGATCCAGTGCCGTGGCATCGTCCTGCCAAGAGTCTCAGAGATTCCGCACTCAGAAAAATATAGATAGTGTTCACCTTGACGGTATGCCAAACTGCGGGGAAGGGCGTAGCAATGAGATGAAGAATATTTACACCTCTTTTCAAAAACGGCATGTGATCGTCGTCGATCCACCCCAATACGTTCTGGCCATCCGTTGGCTTTCTCGTGGTGAAAAAGCTTTTGGGTTTCTTCTCCGGCCCCCGAGCGTTACTGTTGGCGAGAAATCCGGCATGTTGCAGGCGAGATTCAGCCGATATGAGGGCGTCAAATAACCAAGCAGTAGACGGGAAGAATGAATGCACTCGAGGCGCCGGGGCACCAAGGAGGTCCAAAAGCACGAGATGTTCGATGGTGGATAGTACACTCGCAGGGGCGTAAAGTCGTTGTCTAGGGTTAGCTTGTACATATGTTTTGGACCATTTTTCTGCAAGGTGGCTGCGCGAAATAGAGTCATCAACATTAGTTATAATAATCGAGGGGAGAATGGTGGAGAGCTCACCGAGATCCGTACGTGGAATCCGTCGCCGACCACTCCTTATAGGCTTCCTCTCCATCAAAGAATATCAACTGCAACGTGGTGTATGCTGCGGGGTTGGCATCTTCGTCGTCCTCTCCGGCCACAAAACGCTCTGTTCGTCGGTCCAGCAACGGATCGAGGGCTTGTGCGAGGTCCAGCAGCATGGCACATGGAGCAGCAGAGTCTGTCGCCCCTACAAACTAATAGGAGTTACATTAGGCGCACGGATATAACTTGATTAGTATGGGCAATGTACCTGATTCTTAGGATGGGATGGGAAGAATTTACTATCATAATGAGCAGACAGGACAAACTTGAATGGGGCACCAGGATCCTTGGTGGCAATCACATTGGTGAAAGTCTTAGTGCCATAGGGTGTCGAAGCGTCGAATGAATCTTCTTCTATGTGCCACTTCAAAGCACGAAGTGTGGTCAAGATATAGTTTCGGACCAGTGTGCTGTTGGCAGTACCAGCTATCGAAGCCATGAGAGAAAATCAAGAACCAGAAGTACTTCGAGCACCTACGACTTCGAGGTATCAAAATCTTGGATAGGTGGGAGAAGGATGAAACAGGATCCACGCTTTGCGATGCATTTAGCGACGATACAAGGGTATTGAGCTCCTTGGGCGTCAATTGGCTTATTGAACGCCTACCATGGCCTTCAACAGAAAGGATTGAGACCACTAATAGGAGACAACCCAACAGTAAAGATAGTGGGTGCAGCGTGAAGAGCCCGCACATCCGAAGCGACCGCGGCGCTTTCCGTGTCACGTCCTGTTTGCTTCCGCTCCTGCGACGCGTACACTCATGAACACCTTCGCATCTCGTTTCTCCTCCAGCTCGTCTAGGGCGATTCCAGTGTCCGATGACAGCGAAGTCGACGCCTCCATGTGGGGTTCCGCAGCTGGCTTTGGTAACTTGGGTCATATGGGTGTGCCGTCATTTGACATACCTGCAATTGAGAACGTATGGGTATCTACATCTGTAATATCTGACCTTGGAGCTCAATGGGTGTAATAGCCTACGCAATTTCTTCGAATGCATACCGACGATTCAGCCGACCCATCCTGCAGAATTAAAATCCAGCACGGCACTACTACACTAGCATTCCGCTTCAAAGGGGGCATTATCGTGGCAGTCGACTCTCGAGCAACCGCCGGAAGCTATATCGGTGCGTTCTTACAGTAGTCTTTTAGTTTTCAATGCCCATAAGGGGGTCGTCAGCTTCTGGCACGGTCAAGAAGGTCATTGAAATCAACAAATACCTCCTGGGCACCATGGCAGGTGGTGCTGGTGAGTACTCTGCTTTGTTTTCAACATGAAGTATCTCATGAATTATACGTGCAGCTGATTGTCAATATTGGGAGACATACCTGGGCATCCAATGTCGACTGCACGAGCTGCGTAATCGCGAGCGCATATCTGTGGCCGCAGCTAGCAAGTACCTTAGTAATCTCGTCTATAGTTATAAAGGGATGGGTCTTAGCATGGTCAGTGATTGTATTGCCCCTTACTCTTGAAGGGTCCCGTAGCTGATCAATGGCCTTCAGGGGACTATGATTGCTGGATGGGATAAAACTGTAAATATTGATATCACGATGATAGTGACTTCAAGTTTAGCTTTCTGATGCACTTTCGATCAGGGACCTGCCTTATATTATGTGGACTCCGATGGCACTCGCCTGAAAGGAGATATATTCTCCGTCGGGTCCGGGAGCACGTTTGCGTATGGGGTTCTCGACCAAGGCTACCACTGGGATCTTTCCGACGAAGATGCCCAAGAACTTGGTAGGAGAAGCATTTACGCAGCGGGACATCGAGATGCTTTCTCTGGAAATACCGTGAATTTGTATCATGTGAAGGAAAACGGTTGGGAATTCATCGGTACGTTGTACGGCTGCCTTTAATATCTGAGCCTCGATGAATTTAATGATAGTCGCTAACACCCTCGATGCCCTCAGGCAACTACGATGTCACCAAATTGCACTACGAGGGTCCTGGCAATGTTCCAGGGGCCACTGGTGGAGGCTATGGCTATGGCGTTCGTACAGAGGGTGTCGTGTCTTCCGATCCCCCCGCACCTTCGGCAGTCCCTGCGGCTGCGTAGATAATATATACGAGAATATCAGAACAACACTGCGGAGCGCCAAGCGCCTAAGATGGAAAATCCCAGGCTCATAATTGTTCCGTCGCTGATAGAAGCCAATGAGAAAACACTCAGCTGGCGTCCGCGATAGCCACAATTGTGGTTATTGCAGACACCCGCAGTAAATTACATGGATTGAAATGTACAGAGGACGGCACCAGGTGCCATCACTTATCAGTCACAATACGCACCCTCGCTAGCAGGCTATAGCAAGGTGACTAGTGAGCTTCTCGATGATAGGGCGTCGTGCATAGGGGACACTCACGGCAACGTCCCGAGCGTAGCGATACAAAATCCCTCGACGAACCTTGAGTTCATTCTTATTGCGACCGTCCCACGCCTTCTTACGTTCCGCAGCGACCTCGGGAGACACATGCCAAGTAATAGAACGACTCTGCGCATCGACTGTTATCTGGTCTCCATCTAAAGTGCTCGTTATCTCAGCGTGACCGACCAAACAAAGCAGGGCCCGGAAATACATATATCTCTAGCATACCTTGAACGAGAGCAATGGGGCCCCCTAATAACGCTTCAGGAACGACATGCCCAATAATGAATCCGCGACTCGCTCCAGAGAACCTCCCATCGGTGATCAAGCACGTTGTGTTACCTAGGCCAGCACCCATGATCGCACCAGTGGGACCTAGGTCAAGTTTGGTATCATTTTTATGAAATGTCTCGTGGTCCAGACGAACCTAACATCTATGGAGTGACAAGTGTTTTTTTTTAAGAAAAAGATGAGTTCCACGACACAACGACGCAAATAGACTCACCTCGGGCATTCCAGGTCCTCCCTTGGGGCCTTGATAACGGAAAATAACCGCAGAGCCTGGCTTGATCTCTCCGCGCTCAAGAGCGGGATAGAAATCCTCTTCGCTGCATCGAACAAAGTAAATGAGGACAAGGCACACTCGGCGGTAAACATCAAGACACGAAAGGACACACGTATCAAAACACTTGGCGACTCCCTGCATACCGAGGAGAGGTGAGCGAGCGAGTACCGTCAAGGGACAAGCCAGGGCAGTCAATTACCTCAAACCTAAGACCCTCCTTCCCCGTAAGTTTCGCGACGGCTGACCCAGGGCATAGATTGCCTCGCAAAATAGTCAGATGCCCAGTATCCTTGATAGGATTCTCAATAGGTCGAATGACCTGCTGCTGTCCCTCGCCAAAGGAGAGGGGCTTTACACCCTCCAGATTTTCACGCATGGTCTTTCCCGTCACGGTGATGCCATCAGCGTAGATAAGGTGGCTATGAGTCGGGTGCTCGATGAGATACTTTAGGAGCGCAGGGATACCGCCAGCATTGTGTACATCCTCCATCAAATATTTCCCAGATGGACTGAGATCTGCGAGATACGGCGTGCGGTCACGGATGGCTTGGAATCGTCAATGTTGAGGTCGATATCTGCAGCTCGCGCCATAGCCAGCAAATGGAGAACCGCGTTCGTGGAGCCGCCGAGTATGTTGGTGATAGTGATCGCGTTTTCGAATGCCTTGCGAGTAAGGATATCTCTACGAAAGAGGGGTTCAAAAAGTTAAATGATCATGTGTGAGTATGGGACATTCACGCACCTTGGCTTGATGTCTTTTGCAAGGAGGATCTTCATGTATTCCCCAGCCTTATGACACTCCTCGATTTTTTCTAAAAGAAAACTTCAGTATATCGTCTGTGATCGTTATGAACATTTTTGAGAGGGGAAGACTAACGGGAGTAAACGGCGGGGGTGGTTGCCGAGTATGGCAATGATATGCCCATAACCTCCAGGATCGAGCTCATTGTATTGGCAGTAAACATGCCACCACAAGCACCTGGACCAGGACAAGCATGCTTCGCGACATCCTGACATTGCTCATCTGTGATTCTACCAGTAGCGAAAGCACCTAGGAAGGCCGATAATCAGAAAACCACGGAGAGAAGGGACACGAGTACGATATTTACCCCAAGTTTCGAAGGACTGTCCAATATTGACGGGGTCGCCCGCCTTGAATCCCATTGGCTCACAGTCCAACTGTCTCACCCCCGCTTGGATAGTCCCACCATATACGATGATAGTGGGCCTATTGTGTCTCGCGGCTGCCATTAGACACCCTGGCACTAAAAAGGATCATGCTCAGACCCTTGAAGAACTCATGAGTGGAAATGCAGGGTCTACTGTTTTTGTCACATCCAGGGAGTGATATGTTTCCGTCGTAGAATTGGCCCTACATCACAATATCAATATTCACCTCTGTCGGAGTTCATGGGAGGGCGTAATACCATGGTGACCTAGGAGAAAAATACACGTTAAATCTCAAGGCAAGGAGTAAGAGGACCCAGTGAACTATTACCGCCTCTATGGAGTCTGCGATAAGGTCACGACTGGGAAGACTATAATAAAAAATGAAATGACAATTGTTCGGGAATGAGTTTAGAACGCGAACCTGTATCTCATTCCTGTAGTCCCCATCGTTATGGCATCGCTGAAGCACAATAAAATGAGAATCAAACAGTTACTGGCTAGTGTCGGACACAGACCTGATACCAATAGTGTTGAAGAGGAGTCCGACGAGGCCGGCGGCTTCGCAGCCTTTCTTCACCTCTTTCCCTAGATCGAGCTATGTGATGTCTTAGAGAAGGAATAGGGTCTCATAGGGAAGATTCATCACCAAGTGCATGTTGCAGGCGTTCCCTGCATCGATAGTTCCATAAGATAGTGGGAAGTGTTGATAGTGAGTGGATACACACCTTCCCACCAGACGGGAGATATCCCAATCTGGGGCTTGTTCATGTCTTCCTCGTTGAAACCGACAGCATAAACTACGACATCCCCCAGATGAGTGGATAATTTGCTTAAATGGTTGAGGAATACGAGAACTGACACATGGCATGGGCAGCAACATGAGATTTGTCCTGTGTTAACTTGGAAGAGATCTTGTTGAGCTGAGGGGGCCGTTCTTCGTTTCTCACGATGCGATGGCTATTAGATGAATATCCGAAGAGAGGGATCAGTCTCAGGAGATGAGCTGAAGCTGGAGTACCATTCACGTACATCTGAACGTCTCCTGGAGTGGTCATGGTAGAGGATTCCAGAGATCCAGCGAGCAATGAGATGCTTCCTAATTTATCCTTTTTGCGACTAAATTGCTACCCACTGACCCCAGCCACTACTGTTACCCCTTGTGGCTATGACCTATTTCCGGGTATTTTAGATAGCTCACTTTAGGAAGGTGCTGTCAAGAGGAACGTCACTTGAAACAGCCCGTTGGCACATAGCTGAGTGCCCCCCACTCTTGAAACGGCTTAACTCGCCAATTTTTAGAGGGTTTTGTTGTTGTCAAATTCGGCCTGACACGAGGTCATGTGGCCATTTAACGAACAATTTTGGGACGAAATCTCCACCTCTTTCTAGATCGGCTACTTACAGTAATTATAACAGGTATCCCCACAAGGAAAAAGGCGTGGAAATGATCGATTATCATCGCTCTCAGACTCCTCGTAGAACGCAACCTATAAGGCCTGAGCTGAATGGTTGAAAGAATCTGAATCTGGGCCTTTGTAGTAGAATTAGTGACAGACTCTGGATCATTTCAATTTTCAACTGCCTACGCTACCGAGTGCAACAGCACCGCCATCTATTTCCTGTGAAATGGACTGCGCCGCTGCCGTGCCGCTGTTCGGATAAATTTCGTCCCTCTATGTTTTGGCTACATTACCCTGATATCCCTATGGTTGTGTGACGGGTTCCAGATTCCCTGTGTGTGTGTCCCTGCCAATGAGGAGAAATGTTTGCTGTTTCCATCTTCGAGCGTGACAGAGGTGACCATTCGGTTCCCATCGAACACGTCCATGACGCGAAGGACCCTCGCGATCGATAGATAGCGTTGACTTGTTTCATCACCAGTGAATCATCACAAAATGAAGCCATTCTCCAATCCCGCCGAACCTGTGGGTCGATGTGAGACGAACGCAGACCACATAGAAGGGAGCTATTCATGTCCGCCGAACGGGAACAAAGCTTCTTGGCAAGGGCTGCCTTTGGTGCACAGCACATCGTCCCTGCTATTGTTGCCGCACGGCGGGATCCCAGACGAGCCTCCTGTGAACTGCCGCCCCCAATTCCGTACCTTGAGCTCGGACATTGACGCTTGCTCTCCCGCTGTCACATATAATCTAGGCTCCCCAGACGCTCCGCGTGATGTCTCCTTGGGGAGATTAATATGGTTCCGCCCGCGTTTCGCAATCATTCCGTACCTAGGGCATCCACCTCAAATCGCCGGTTCACCCAGCCCAAGCTCGTTCAACGCGTAACCCAACCATCATGATTAAACTCATGAGTGTTTTTTCGACGCTTCTTGGAGGCTTTGAGACCATGACTTTGGTCACTGCTGCATGTCCAAACTACGCCTCGTATTCTCAACAACCGCATGCTCCTCTCTCCAGTGGGACCCTCAAGCTGCCGTACATGAGACCTAGGTGAGTTTCAAGGCCGCTTTTCTGATACGGGTAATGCTAAGGGCCGTAGTCCTGAGTGCCGGACTTTCAATTCCCCGGCTGTTGAAGTATGCTCCATTTTTTGAGCAATTGCGTCTGCTGATGGCTATCCTCTCAGAAAGTCATTGCGGACATGAAAATGTTGCTGAAAGACCCTGATCTTGCTCGACTCTTCGAGAATACTTTCCCAAACACTCTCGACACAACTGTAAGGTACTTCAACAAGGTACTGTAATGCCTCCACGTCGATTGCCGTTATTGTGGTGGACTCTCATTACATACAAAGACCGAGAATGTTGCATTCATCATCACTGGAGTGAGTCTGTCTTTGTTGCTCCTAGATCTATTTAGCTTTCTTATCCGCAAGCTCCCACTTTCAGGACATCACGTCCGTGGATAGAGCTTATTCTGGACCACAATCACGGCTTGACAGATCTCTAATAGCGCACAATGGCTTCGCGATACAGCCAACCAATTCGCGCATTATCATGATCTCCTCAAAGACCCCGACCTTGGAACCCTGGTACGAGGCGTGATCAATAATGAAGCCCGTTACATTGCTCGCTATCCTTATTGCGGCGCGTTCCAACCACCTCCCGAGAGTCATCTGGCACCTACTCACAATGACTGGGCGAATCTCGTCACTGTGATTCCCCCAGTCGACAATCAGATGGTCTTCGAGTGTAAAGTAAGTGGTTTGCTTCCTTCGTCCGACACACCCTGCCCCAACATGTGTACAGTACGAACTTGATTCTTTAGGCGGATTCCTGTACGTTGCAACAGTTCCCATGCATGGAGAACACTTTACTTTTCTCTGCCGTAGAAAGCTGTCGAGATCCTATCACCAAGCTACCGGAGACACTTCGTTCGCGGACGGCAAGTGTACGCGAATATCTCTGTCGTCATCACCTGGATATTTTCATACCTCCACTGATGTGTAGGGTTGGAGGCCATCTTTCAGATATTCCGCGTGATTGATGAACAATCTCAAGCGACGTTTGATGCGGACTTTAATATTGTGACCTATTACTCTTGGACAGGACAACCCGGTGGGGGCATTGATTCCCTGTATCACATGTATTTGAATTTTCCGCTGAAAAATAATACAGGTTCTCTTGCTGGACCAGTAAACAACCAGGGGATCGGAGAGCCAAAGGGTTATACGGGTATGGTTCGTGTGTGATTTGGCTTCAGGGCCTCCGTTGCACACTCCTCCGTCTTTCGTTGATTTGTACAGGTTGGGACACACCATCGCCCCAGTGATGATCTCAGCACGTACGGTAGGGATTTAAAAGGTTCTATTTCGAGTCCTTTAACAAGTTGACGCCTTTGGCCCTCCTATACTCCACCCAAAGCCTTCCTTACGCCCGCAAATGCCATGATGTCCGTTGAACTTGCGAACCTTGTGACTGTTCTCGAATCTCTCCATCCTTCTGATGCAACTCAGGCCGCCCTAGTGAACGAGCTTATCCACAACGCCACTACTTGGAGCTCGAGAATCCGGGATGCAATATACAAATACGCGCTGACGGAAGAAGGTACATTTGCGATACGAGACGAATGGATTAGGCAGTCGGTATATGATGGATGACGCCAACGTCCCTTCTTTGCTGTCTCTCCCGTACTTGGGCTTTGTTGGTTCGTTTTCCCATGACTCTTTTCGTGCTAGAGCCTAACTGAAATCATGTGACTTGGGGGGGGGAACTGTGGTCCAGACAAGAATGATCAGAACTTCCAGAAGACGCGTGCCCAGCTCCTCTCCCGTCAAAACCCGTACTACTCCCAGGGTCCACAATTCTTCGGAATAGGGTAGGCCTTTCAATCGCCCTTTCCGTCTTCTCATTCTAAGATTTTTTTTATCTAAAAAACGCATGGAACCTCGTTGTACGGATGGAATGATACTACTACCGTTAGCGGCCCACACGCGTCGCCTACGTCACCCTGGCCCATGTCCCTCATCTCCGCAATCTTCAGCACCGACTCGGATACCGAAATCCAAACCTACCTGTCCACCCTCATGTCCAGCACCTCTGGCCTGGGGCTCATCCACGAGAGCGTCGACATCCACGATACGACCTCGTACACTCGCCCGTGGTTCGCCTGGGCCAACTCGTATTTCGCTGAAATGGTGCTCGATTTGGCGAAGAGAAAACCGGGGCTCATTCTCAACACTGACAAGCCGTATATCCTCGGACGGTAGTAGCAAGGCTGGATCAAGTAAAATCCTACATTTAATGGTACAGTAATTGGTGTTCAGGGACCACGCGTCGCGTTGGATGCTCGAGGCTTGAAGAAGCTGCTCCGCGGGAGTTGGAAATAAATGTGTTCAGAATCCGATCGATGCTGTGACACCCGGGTCCGTAAGCTATATTCGACGTGGTCATGTTCTCACTGTTTCTATCCCCCGCCCGCCCCTCATGATCACGTCCAAAACGTGGTGGGATAGGGGAAGCATAGACGAAGAGCCCGGAACAGCAATTGTCTGCCAATTCAGGCTAGTCCGTTCCGGGTGCGATTTCTTTATGTTATACCATACCCATACTCGGGGACCGAGGGAAACAATACTGTAGAATCGATCTAACTCAAAGAGGTCCGCGCCCTCAATAATCTTTATCGCATACAGAGATACGCAGCACATTCCTTTCAGGGCCATCACAAGGGCCAGGTCATTTATTATAGTTCTAGGGTGCTCCGATAAGAAAATAACTGCGCTCACGATCCAGGGTGTTGAGGGGTGGGAAGAGTCGGAACAGCAGCGGAAAGGAGTGAGAGTCGTCAAAATCAAGAAGGGATGAGTCACTGATAATCGAGAGATTTAAAGTAATACAGACAAGCAGGCCAAAGGGGTACAATGCGGAAATACTAGGGTATGAGCGAATGAAGCAGACGCAGGAGGTGTGCGAGAATCAATGAGTGATGGATGTGTGTGCGGTGGGGTGATTTTAGTGGATTAAAAAATGCATGGGCGAGCGGTGTAGACTGTAAAATCCGCCGTCAGAGAAGGAAATGGGAGTATGGATACGGTGGAAGGTGTAGGAGAGAAGAACTAGGAACACAAAGCAGAATGAAGATGTCAAACAAAGAGCAAGGATCTCCGTCCAATTTTTGATTGGAAGAAAGGAACAATGTAGGGGTATTGGGGCATGAGTTGCAGTGGGAGGTGTAAATGCAATGTGGTGTCGGGCGTGTCTCATTCGTGGGAAAGTCCCTGATTACCCTTTAGAAGTGACGGGGTCTCGAAATGCGAACGGGAACGCCACCAAAGTTCCTTCCACTGCCGATTGCGCGGGTAGACGCAGGAATGCCGAGCATAACCGCACCACCCAGGACACCGACCTTCCCACACTCGTATTCAGTCACGGCAGTGCGGGACGAGTCGACGTAAACGACGGCATTTTCGCCCTCTTCCTGGTCATAAACGACATCGTTGTCACATGCAGGAGAGGGAGAGCGAGTGGAAGGTGCGATGGAGGATGCTGAAGTGGAAGACGACACGGAGAGTTGTGACATCGAAAGAGAAAGGGCACTGTAGACCGATGAGCCAGTGGAGGCATCCGAGTTAGTGCGAGAGTGGAGAGAAATGCCACCGCCAAGAGATGACTTGTAGGGGATGTCGCTTGCGCGGGGGGTGTCGTTCAAGTCCATGAGCCGAGTTGCAGGTGGGGAAAAATCAGAGGCATCGGATCCTGCGTAGGAAGAAGAACAGGATGCGGTGGACACAGCTGGTCTGCGGATAGCGAGATTCTTGGTGGACCGCGAGGTGGAGCGGTGAGGGGTCTCTGGGAATTGCGAGAGCAAGTCACTCATCCAGTTCGGTTCTTGATAGGATTTCTGGGCACCCCAAGGGGAGCGGTCCTTGCTCGAGGCGGTTCCCTGCCAGTAAACGGTTGGAGTCGGGTCGGAGCCGATACGGTAGGACACGAGGCCAGGATCAATGGATATCTCGCATTCGGAACCCTTGGTAAGGAGAAGAATCCAGTCATGGCAGCTAATGCCAGCAGCCTCACCAGCTGCCCGTATGGGCTTGGGGATGGGGACATTGGATTTGGGCGAAAGTCTGAGGGTCCGAAGAGAGGCACCGAGAGTCGGGCGGTTGGGCTGCCAGGTTGGAGCAAGATGAGCAGAGAGGGTGGACATGAGGAGAACGTGCAGCGCATCGAGCGTGGCAGGTGAACACAGGTCAGCCAACGCAGAGGTAAGGAGCGGGATACACGCTCGGATAGCAGAGTTCATCGAAGTGTCCATGATGTCTTGGTGGGTTGATCGACCAGCGAAACAAATATGCAAAAAGAGGTGCGAAATAAAAGGGGGTTGGAACGCTGTGCTTATATATATGTACGTTGGTCGTCTGAATAAAAATGAAGCGACGGTGGGGCTGAGTCTCGATTGCAAGTTGGGTAGAACTCGAATCTAGGCTTACCAGAGAACACGAAAGACGGGAGCAAAAGGCGAATGGAAGGGGAGATGAAGGGAGATCGAAGAAACAGGTGGTTGGTGGCCTGGAGGACGACTTGAGGATTGCCCCAGAGTTATATACCCATCCGGTCAACCTAGTTTTCTGGTTTTCAATAGAAGACAATGGGAATAATGCGGGCCCATTGTTGCTCAACAAAAAAACTAGTCCCAGTTCAAACAAAGGCTTGCGGTATTTACCGCAAGAACCAGTCACAAAGGCGCAAAGCCTAGTCTCTCGTAACCAGAACATGCTTCCGCAATGGCCATTGGGTCATGATTTTTGGTGGATTTGCGAGTGAGAATTACGCTACTACCGTCCACCTACTCCAGCGCGTTCTCTGGCACACAGCCCACAGTGCCCCGAGCTCGGATAATTCCCACATCCTGAAAGGCACTTCTCTCACCGCGTAAGCTGAATTTATTACATATATTTCAAAACTGACGGAGCACACTGCCATCCTGACCAAGACTCCTTGTGATTGGTCGCACCGGAAGCATGTTGCCCAATTCAATTCCACGCTCCATAGCCCCGAGCTAAAGGCCACTCAATCCCCAAACAGCCACACTGTATCCACCGACTGCACACACGATGGAGAACGTTTCAAGACGTGTTGTTTCCACTTTTACCTCTACGCCCGCTGAGAATCCGCTACGATATTCAAATGTCGCCTCCCAAGTCTTCTCCCGCGGGGGATGTTTGTATAGTATTCACTACCTTATCGACTCGAACGGGCACGCCCCTGAGAGCCATCAAATCTGAAATAAGCGCGTGCGCCTGCTAAAATCCGCAAGTTTGAATTTTATCTTTTGGTTGGGTGTGTGCTATCATTGACCTCGTAGAATCCGTTCTCCTGAACGATGTCGATGCTTCTACGGAGGGCCGCCCATGATGGTGGATATAGACGGTCAGCCCCTAAGCGTCTGCTGCGCTGAACTTCCTTTTCCCTCGGCCTCCTCTTCGACTCCCGCGGGACCCACCTCTGCCCCGGCCTCCTCTTTTCTTACCTCCACCGTTTCCCTCATTCGGGCATGCTACAGACAACCCCTCAGCCTTACTCATCCATTTTGGGAACAAACAGCCTACCGTTGCTATAGTGCCCTTCTTCATGACACCTGAGACAAACCCCGAACAATTAATGGAATTTGTATGACTTGCGGCGAAACAAACCCACTTGAAACACGTTCCCGAAGGAGCGTTACCACCCCCACGGCCGGAGATACCCCGAAAGCCCTTGTTACTAGGCTTGGGACACGCTAACAAGCACAAATAAATGTCAACAAACAATCCACTCACCCGAATGTTTGCATACCATTGCTAAAATGACCTTTACCTCCACACTATTTCAATTGTGACACACGAGGCGTCACTACAATCAGATGCCATCCATGGCAGCAAGCGTTAGGGCGTGAAACGTCACCTTGAAACATGCCCCCCCTGCATTCGACGGTGGGGCTTCACGAAGTCGTTTGTTCCCCGCATCACCGTTCGGGCAGGCTATGTTAGCCAAGCTCAATTTTAGCGATCATATTCAAGCAGGTAAGCTTGATGCTAGAGCACACCTGAACTCCAGTGTCCTTCTTGCCCACTGATCACGAAACGAACGTAAGGCCCACAGCCCAACTCAGCTCGAGGCATAAAGCCATCACTCACCATTTGTAACATTCACCACTTTGTCCTCCACCGCCACCGCACCACCACCACCACCATTTACACCGCCGGAGCCAGAAACTTGGGTCCCACCATCGACCCAAACGAAATATTTGCACTGCGTCTCAGCGGTGACATTTGCGCACTTCCAGAAGGATTTTCCCTTGTTCGGTCCTTCTTTATTTACAGTGAATAGTCTCGCAGGCTTGTCGCATTGACATCGAGGTTCTGCTTCTTGATCCAAGTATGGGTTCTTCGAGTGCTGTTGCCATTTAGGAGCTGGTCAGTCATTCGATCCGAGAAATAGTGAAGGAAAGGTGACAGAGTTGTGAACGAATTATTGCACCGGCGAATGTGAAGGCTGAAAACGAATCGTTTGAGACGAACGTACCGAGGGATCATTTAGGGATCGTTTCGATGGTATAACCTTGGATGCTCCAGGACCTCCAGTTGTCCCATTAGCATTCGATGAAGGTCCAGCAACCCACTCAAAAAACGGACACGTGGCTACAGTAGGGATCAAGGTCATTATATCCACAAGTCCAAAACTGTTTGCCTTTATTTTGAGATTCACGCGTTACGGTTCGCGTGGCTGCCGGCACACCGCAGCGACAATCGGGCGTGGCACCAGCACGGTGGACAGGGGGTGGTGATTGAGGACGTTGTTGCTGTTGTTGCGGTGGTGATCGCGGGCGAGGCGGTTGTGGCGGTGAAATTGGACGTGGGGGTCGTCGTAGCGCAGGTGCTGGTGCGGGCACTGTTCCATTCGGTGGACGAGCACGAGGTGGAGGCGGTCCATTGTTGTCTATGGTTCCGCAAGATCAGCTGGCATTTCACCCTCAGAAATTCTTGTAATGCACTTACCTTCGTCTCCGTCATCATCGGACGCATTCGTAGCAGGACCAGGGGCACCTCCACGGCCCCCACCTGCACCTCGGCCTCGAGGAGCACCACCACCTCGAGGAGGCCCCCTCCCTGCACCACGACCGCCTCTTCCTCTACCACCTCCGCCTGGTATGTCGTTGTCGTCATTATTCCCACGATCCCCCTGGATGTAATTCCCAACAGACTGTTCATCGAGGGATATCAATCCATCTATCCAACCAGAGATTCATTCGCAATCCTCACCTGTATTACTGTTGCGAAATTATTGCGTGCCCGGACGAACACTTCGCGATATTGCTCGAGGCTCGTCTCCAGCATGTCATGCTTCGTGCGTACACTCTCGCACACCTGCACCATCATGCGTTCTGTCTATTGACATACCGAAGTCGTATTATCCCCAGTAAGTTAGTTTCATCAATTATTACCGCCTAACTGAAAGAGAGAAGGGAGTGACTCGAATAAAATGAATCCCACCTCTCGTCGGAGTTGTGGCTTGCTCAAGCTTTTATCGAACCCGATCTTGTTGTACCCCTCCACAAGGCCGATTCCGAGCGTAGATGGGACGAGGTATTTTGTGCCTCCTTGAAGACGCTCCATGACGTATTCTCGATCGACTATGGTCTGAATGTGTTGTGCTATCGTGGCGTCGGTGCCTTTTTCATGATTAACATGATGCAATTCGTTTCTTGGTGAACAGTCTCCCAAACCAAAGTTCCGTGATTGTACACTTACCGATACCGTTCTTATCCATGAGGGTGACGAGATCTGCTTCTGTCAACAGACTAGGCGCGGTGGTCGTTCCCTCCCGGAGCTCACACACCGTCGGCATGAATTCTTCGCCTTGTTCAAATTCTGGTATTGGATGACCAACCCACTTGTCGTATGTGTACACTTCAAGATAGTTTCGTTCCAGAACGATTAAACCTGGTCAATAAGGTGATTAGCGGACCCTGGTCCTAGCTGCTAGAGAAGCAAGAGGATTCGACTCACCAGTAGCACTGAACTCTTCTCCGCCAGCAACAACTTCAACAGTTGTCTGAAACCCCTCAGCATCTTTGGAGCAGCAACCAAGGAATCGACGCGTAATGAATTCGTACACTTTCTTATCATCTCCTGCGAGATTTGCAGCATGTGCCGTAGGATGGATCGGTGGGTGTGCCTTGTCGTTCTTCTTCCCTTTCCGTGGTTTTTGAAAAGCGCCATCATTGTTGAGTAAGCTGAACGTATTGGTCAATGAATTAAGGTGCGTAAGCATCGTAGATCAAAATGAAAATTTGGAAATCGGTGGCAAGCCCTTGCCTCGTTGCGAATGGTCCCCAGGCCGGATCAGCAGTTTGTTTGTCAATGAGTGTTTTGAAGTCAAAGTCATCATCGAATTGGTCCGTTTCTGTCCTAGGGTATGAGAGGAAGCCTTTTTGGTAAAGACCTTCCGCGATCTACCAATTCTGCGGGTTCAGTCCTACGCAAGCACGCGAAACAGAGTGAACCTAGGCCATACGTCCAGGACTTTTTTGGGGGTCAATCGCAAGATACGGGAGGCAGCCTTCTGCAGTTCGACAGTAGTTAAGGGATACGGTTTACTGGTTTTATTTTATGTGAGGACCACAACAGATCCACTGTATCATGGTTCGAGACGCACAATTTCTTTGTGCTCTTCCTATTGACACTGACGACCCTGGCGATTGGATCCTCTAAAACGAGTTCGTACAGGGCGAACACGATTCCCCATTCGAAGAGCTTGTTTCGCTTCCATCGAAATTCGGTGATCGCTTCCCCTTCTTGAGTCTGATTCGTGAGAGTAAGGTAGATATACCAGAATTGCTCTGGGACGAAAGCCTGGACTTGCTCGTAACGAGACACCACGAACCCCAGCGTGGGAAACTGACAAGGTCCTGTGCGAGACCGTCATTAGCACTTTGGGAAGAAGGGAGGCCTATTTGAATGAATCATTTACCGTACGATATAAGGCTGCCGTCAAGATCGCCAAAGCGTCCCTGAAGAGCAAGGCTCTGCATGCGGGTGAATGCGGCGCCTAGACGTAGATCTAAGAGCGTTCGGGCCTCGACGGCGTCGGACTGTGCCTGGTCAAGCTCTACTGGATGTTGTGCGGCACGATGAATTTGTCTGAATGGGGGCAGAAGAAAGCAGAAGAAATCCAACCAAAATCAAACTGAAGTGCGCAGGAGACTCACGCTGCGATGATGGCGCTGAACCTAGCTCGTACAACTCGAATATGTCGCTTCGCTCTTCGACATATAATTTTGATTTCATTGCCAATATTCTCTCCCTCACGGTCACAATCCGTCCATATCATCAAAATATCCGCGAGCCGTGCTTCTTGGATGAGATTACGCTCGATAGGTTTGCTCTCCTTTGTGTTTTTGATGCATCTGTCAGCCATACGACATATTTTGCGGATGGCACAAGTACGCACCGCTTTAACGCGTGTTTCTATCGGCGCATCAAATAGGGAAAATGGATCGCACGAGTGCCATTTGCGATGGGTGTCGGGAAAGTCGTGTTCCATGACATGGCCAGACACCGAGGTGACGGTGTACTGTGAATTTGTCTGGGGATAGATAAAGTCGTAGTTCTTGTTGAACTTGCTTATCCCATTTCGCTAATTGGGGAAGACAATCAGTGTACAATAATGTATCAAGTAAGTAGCCCTACCGTGGTGGACTGGCCGCCAGAGAGGATTTCAGTAATGGCTTTTGCTATGGAGGGCTTCTCCGCAACACATAGTACACGGTTTGCTGGCATAAGAGAAAGGATGGGCGCTGAAAAGGGGATACAAAAGCAGAGTATCTTGCTAAGGAGTGAGCCTGGCGCTGAGTCGCAAAGTTGTTGTAGTGTATTGACACCGACGCGAACATCGGACGCAAAAGCCCACTGAGTGGGCTCTTTACACGACGGCGAAGGACGCTCCTGGTCGAGGCCAAGGAAATGTACCGTGGAAAGAGGGCGCGCCAAGGAAGGAAAATATGGACCTCGGTGCTTTCCAGCCAACGCGGTCCTCTACACCCACCAGAGCGAAATCTAAGAGTAATGCCAGCCACGCCGGTAATACCACTATCACTTCGACCACCTCATCCACCCTTCCTTTGTCGGCTCTCACGGCCACCAATGTTTCCGTTATTGACGCGATAATACACCGTGCACCAGAGACAGCCACCACCTTTCTTGCAGTTTTCAAGGCGTACAACGAGGTCTTATTAGAAAAAGGTATTGATGCTGGGGAAGATGTCATCTACTATGGATTCCTCCTTAAACTTGGGGTCGTCAAAGGAAAGAATTGGGGGGAGCGCTGGAAAACAGTAAAAGATGGCTTGCGAAACTCCTCCCGCGACGCCAGCTACTCTTCGCCTCACATCGAAGCGCCATCTTTCCTCTCGGATTCCAACACAACAGAGGATAATGACGTTTTAGACCGTGCAGACACGCCTCGTCATTCTATTCCTACTCCATTTCTGCGGACACCATTACCCCCTACCGTTCGCAAACCCATTCTGAAGACACCCAATTTGCCCTCTATGCCACTCCGAAATACCACCTCCACTGCACTTCCCATCACTCCCGCCTATCAAAACCGGATTCCATCTAGAAGACAGCCTCTTCCCTTTCTGCAGGTATCCCCCTCATCTGATAGCGAACTCTCTTACACAGCCCAACTCCCTACTAGCCTTGAACACGACAACGATGATGATAGTATGAATGAAGACGGCTACGATCAACCTCTCTCCAAGCCACCATCATATCGCACGTTTACCCCAGACCTCCATCGTAAAGCCGTGAATTTTCCGAAGTCCAAACCTCGCCTTCATCCTGAACTGCCAAACTCTCCACCACGACCATCCTCTGCCAAGGGTCGTATCGAACAACAGCGGCCCCAGGCACCCATAATCGCAAAGGACGAAAAGGGAGTCAACGGGCACGACTTTTGGCAAGTTGCAGATATGGAGCGAGATGCAGATGATTTTAGACAGGAGATGCTACTTCGGCATTGCTGGGGAATATGGAAGACTGGCCTCAACTGGATCGCCGTGGGTTCTCGTCTTTGTAGCGAGAGCGGAACACGCTTATATTTGGATTGGATAGACAACGTCACAGCAAGTCGCCGAAGCCCGGGAACATATCCACCTCCGCTCCTGTTTCTTTGACTGGCTTTCTGCCTTCCGAAGTCACGTAGACCTCTCCAAACGCGTGAAATATGTAGACGACACCCGTAGACTCCGCTTTGCATTCCGCACGTGGCAACAAGCCATCGAGGAAAAGCGACGTCATGAACTTCGGGAAGGTGTCAAGAGACGATTCTTACTTATCCGGAGTAGCGTGGAGACGAGGATCAAGCGTGTAGCATTCAAGGTACGCATTCGTGGGCACTTGTACTGCTTCTTTTGAACCTCAAAGTCCCCTGTTTACTGCCTTCTAGCAATGGATTCTCGCATTCGGGTTCCTGAGATTCCATGCTACCCACGAGATGAATGTACAACGTGACGCACTGGTGCGATGGTATGAACGCCTGCAAGATGTTCGTCACCTCTCAGCTCTTGTCCTGGAGTTTCAACAAGAATCGTATCGATTCTCCCTCATTAAGTCTCTCGACGTGTGGAGGCGCCGTGTGGATCTGAGATTGGGCGAGCGAGCTGTGTTGCATATCGTAGCGAAAAGATCGATCGGTGAAGCCTGGGAAATATGGTCGCGTGTGACGTGAGTTTCCGTTTCATTTCAGTGATATTTTGGAAGGGTGGAATTGTTTACTTGAGGCGCTTGATTCCATAGTAAACTCCATCGTCTCGCTCGCGGATTCAATTCCCGCCATCTGCTGAAAACAATCTTCTATCGCTGGCGGTCCAAACTTGTCCGAGTCCAGGTAAATTGACTTCTCAACCCTCATATATCGTTCCAAGGTCCTTACATTGTATTGGATCTAGGCACTTACGAGACGCGTGAATACTCGCATCCATAGAAAAGATGCCTTGTTATTACGGGCGGTCCTTCGAGTGTGGGTCGCCAAAGAACGAGGTGAGCTCCTCGAACGTGTTCAACGTACACGTCTTGGCGTGCAGGCCTTCCGCACCTGGAAATCCCGCCTTCATACTATCCGTGCACTCGAGAGTCAGTGCACTTTTTCTTTCCTTGGCTGATTATGCACTAATAATTTGATCGTAAGGTCAAGTAATCACAATCACTAATCACCACGCCCAGACCCTTGTCTCCCGGACCTATACAGCTTGGCGGAGCAGAGCCATTGCGAATGGCAATGCACTCATCATCGCCCAGACGCATCTGGCGCACCATCTTCTTGCCCATGCGTTCCAAATGTGGTGTTTGCGACGGCAGTCGGAGCTGCGGCGCGTGAAACAAGCACGAATCGCCCGACGGTGGTTCTTGAAACGGACATGCTGGAGCTTGTGGAGGGATGCTCTGGACGAACGTGCACGAGAGAAGAGGCTCGCGCAGTGGTATTCGAAGATCTTGCGGCGCTATTTTGTTCGTAAGTCATTTCTCCTTATCTCTGTACATGCTGTATGGTACCAGCTGTCGGCTACTAAATATATGATTCTAGAGTGGCGAGAGTCGGCGCGAAGGCAGCAGCAGCATCGATCTCTGGCCGATATTGTCGAGTCAAGGAGATACTTGGTCTGCTTATCCCTCTAAAGTCGCCCTTCTTGTTTTAAGTATTTTCTACTTCCATAGCGTGAACAACGGAGCGCACTCCGGGTTTGGATGAACAAGGTTGTGGATATTCGTGAAGGAATGATGCGGGTGGAGCAGATGGCGAACTCCCGATTGAAACGGTGTGTCATCTTACTGGACAACATGACTCGCATTAGAACTGAAGTGTTACTCATAATGTAGGAACGCATTGTCTAAGTGGATCGAGGTGTATGTGCGACATGGAGACAACCTGGCTTTGATGCAGAGCTTCCAGGATGTAAAGTGTGAAGGTCTCTACCACTACTTACCACCCTTCCATCCCAGTTGATTCTGACACATTCGCTGTTACACTTTGGTGCAGATTTGCTTCGCAAATTGCTCCTTTACTGGCATCAGGTGACCCGGACGTCCATCCATCGCCGTGAGAGACTACGGCGAAGGGAAGAAGAGATGAGGCAAGCCATTAGCGCAGCCGCATGGCAGCGTTGGCGAGATCGGTTCCTGGAGGGAAGCTTGCGAGGTGTGGTATGTCTACGAGGTCGCTGTTCTCAACCTCCCCTATTTCTGACTGTATGCGGCCCTCCGAACGTAGGAGCTTGACGTCCATAGACAATTACAAGCGAACTTGCTCTTCCGAACATTCCGCTTGTGGGAAGGTCGGACCTATGTATGTCCTCGTGCAATTATCAGTTCCATATCTGGTATTGAATACCCCTTTCAAAGTCTATCCCCGCTGTGCGATTGTACGCAAAGCGAACGAAAATCAAGACCCTACAAAAATGGTTAGAAGCACTTCCCCGAGCCCGGCTGGAGAGAAAAGGACGGGAGAGGGAAAAGCAGAGCGTTTTGAGTCAGTGCATTCATCCCCAGAGAAACCCTGAGCCGTTCCCGCTAACACGCATGTGCCAGAACGAGCATTCGGTCGATGGTTTGCGGCCTATCGAGCCAAGATGACTTTGAAAGCAGTGGCGTGGGTTGAATGAAACCATCATGCCTTTATTGTTGTATTGCTGACGATGAACCTTTTGGTGGGTCTTCCTAGCCGCGCCCGGTATCTTCGTTTACCCACGTCAACGCCATCGACACGGACTACGTTGACGCCGCATCCCTTCACCACCCGAGCACTTCCACCAATCATCACCAAACCTCGCCCAATATTTCCGACCCTGCTTCCTTCTACATCCACTCCGATGGCGCTTGTCCCTACCGCGGTCATCCCGAAATCACGCAGACTAGGCCGCTCACCTAGCTCTTCTCGCATCGATCGCCCCATTAGCACCACTCATTCTGCCACAGCCGTACTCAACACCACGAAAGTTGGCATGGCCTTCCCTTCACCTCGAGGCAAGAGAGAAACACACACCGACCAGCACCACACTATCCCCGACTATGATGATGGCGACCCTAAAGATCGTGTTCGTTTTCCGTTGATGCGTGCTGCCCGCCGTAGCCCACTCAACTTCCCCAAGGCTCACGTTCAAGCGCCTGGGGAGCCTTCATCTGCACCAGTTAGTACGGCGGGCGGTGATGAGCGTGGCCGAGAGAAGATTCGCGCTGAAGTGGGGGACCGAGTGGTCCTCCGGTCCAGTTCAGTGGGTGGTGTAGATCGCAGAGGGAGGCTTAGTCTGGAATTGAGGCGTATCGGAGTGGACGGAGTCCGGAAGGGCAACTGAAGGGATTTCGTGCACTCAGACTCCTAACAAGTCCACTCGGTTATTTATCCCGACCACCCCAAGAACCCGAATCGGACGATCCGTATTAGACGGTGTGCATCGCCACTGCCCTGTATCGCTATATAACTTGTGAACGATCTGCCCTATATCAACCCGAAACTCCAGCCGGCCAGCTGATCTCGAGGTCCATCGAGTGTAGCTTCAGAAACCAGATATTTACCATAATTGCTTCATACGTGTAGCTCTTGATACCTGGTATTCTCTGGATCGTTCACAAGCGAACAAACATCGGGATCCCAAGTATTCCTAATGAGATGGGCCAGGGGTTTATCTTCCCTCTTCCTGGTGAGTCAAGGCTTTTATTAATTTCCTTCCTCTCTTCCAGCTCTCTTTGGCACCGTCGCATTCAAAAGTTGCACCGTTGGACATACTGTCGATATTTCTTTGGTCTAGAGCGAATAGAACTTACGTACAAGTCTCTGTCATCGCATGGTTCGTCGAGGTCCGACGCAGTATGTCATGCCTTCCAGCCAGCTTGAACTCGCCTTTAACCCGACGCAATAGTAAGCAAGAAGTCGCGACATCCTCTATGCCTTAAACAATTGTAGGGATTTGTAAATACATGGTGAAACCACGCACCATATTCGCATATCTGCACGCGTCTACTCAGACTGTCAGATAGGCGCTTATCAACCAATCCTTGGCATCGATATCCATCACACATCAGGCCAGGCAGGCAGAACCGCTGTCCCACTCCAACTGCACGTCCACACTACAGTAAACAGGGCTCGACTAATGCAGGTATGGTTGGGACCCGGCTTCACTGGCTGTATTAGGAAAGATTCAGTTCTGCGACGTGACTGACCCTATGGTTGAATATGGAACTGTTCATTCACAAAATACAATTTTGCTGACAAGTATTCCCTTATTGGTGAGGTGTGAGGGCTCTAATCGACCAATGGAAAGGGGTTCAATACCTGTTCCGCGCAAATTGTCTTTTTGGTTCCTTTTGTCATCAGGGCTTGCTAAGAAAGCAAGAGTCCAGTACCTGCCTGTAACGTGTAAGCCCTTGGCCTTCAATTTACCGATAAATGTGAAAACCCGATTATAGTAGAATGTCAAGCTGTCGACACTGAGTTTACTCAGGCTTACGTAATGTTCGCATCCAGATCTCAAGACTGCTACACTGGATATCTACCTGTCGCGGGGCGACGCAGCGTCCATACTTTCATTCTCGTGTGTACCTACCGCTCCAGAAAGGGAGACATTCAATGGCAAACAGATACTCCACACTATTCCGAAACGCTCTCGCACTAAATGCTGTGGCGCTTGGAGATTTAGTGCCTCAGACTCCTTCACTGGCACTTATATTAGGTGCTTTTTGGGGGCTACCTACAGCATTGTGGCTGTATAAAGTGAGGCCTTTCGCCTGAGATCGGCTTGATTCACATATTGTTCAATATGGCTTTGCGACTCCGCCAGTGCACCATGATGGTGTTTTTCCAGCGGAAAATCATATACATGGGTGCGGACCCGATCACTACTACTTCCAACTACATGTCCTCAGATGGCGACTGAACATTTCATAGGGTATGTTCCAACAGGCGTGAGCTCAGAGCATGTGAACCCCAATGATCCATTTATAAAAAGCCTTCATTACGAGGAAGTAGATATCCAGGGCCATAAATATATTAATCTCAAGGCTCTTGCCCTTTCAAAGGCTGCATTGCGATCCCCAATGGACGATGTTATTCTCTATCTTCAAGGTGAGCACTCTGTCTATTTTCTTCCTTCGCAATAACCCCTAGTTCCTGATGTAATCCTCGAATAATGGATGAGATATATTAGGAAATGCCGGAAATCCTCTCCACCGTCTTCCCGTCTTCAAAACCATCCTCGAAGATTGCAAAGCAAACATATGCCTGTTAGCGGTGGCACCACGGTCGTACTGGAAATCATCGTCTAATACACCCACCGAAACTGGTCTCATCCAAGACTACTTCTGTGGACTTACCTATGCCTTGGAGAGGTGGCCAAACGCACCTATCATTGTCATGGGCCATTCCCTTGGTGCCTCGGTCGCCATATGCCTTCTTTTCAGCCTTCCCCTCGACGACAAGGGGAAATCACGGCTGATGAGTGACAGAACAACTGGCCTCATCGTGGAGAACCCTTTTACATCGATACCAAACATGGTTCAAACGTTATACGCAAGTCAATGGCTTCCGTATCACCATTTGGGCCGCTTTGTGTGGGACCGGTGGGATGTTCTCCGTGGCTTGCAAGACATTTCTTCGTATATCTGCATCGCCAACGAGGTCAAGGACTATGTTAGAGAAGCTGGCTTCATCCATGCTTGTCCTTACCAGCGAGAATGACGAAATTGTGCCACCTGCTATGGGTCGCGAACTGTACGAAAAAGCACTCGCCGCATCCAACCGTGTTTCGGCCTCTACACAGGGCAGTTCTGATTCTGAAATGTTGCCAATGATGCCTCGCGCTAAGTTGATGGTGCTGCGGGGGGCACTGCACGACAATGGATGACCAAGCAAGCTTGGCGTGATGCTGTGACGGGATACATCGATTCTCGGTGCGGCAATGCTTCTGGGCCGACGGGCTGAAGGTGATACGGTGGGATCAATTACCCAAGAGTCGGACAGGTGAGTATTCGGGACACATCAGACTACAGTAAATCATTCCGCTGATCGTATGGGGTGTCAATTTCTAAACAGTAGTGTCACTAGGCTTCCTTGATTTAGTGTTTTGTTGTTGTCACATTTACCCGAAGCGTAAGATAGTGCCAGCATTGTATATCAGAATTCAGGTCATCAATAGCTTGTTCCCACGATCCGTGATATTTCCCGCCTCTCCAATATTTACTGCGAGTACTGAACCAGAACATTGTAATGAGGCGCAATGTCCATGCAAGTTGTTTGGTGCGGCAGTCCAATGATAAGGGACGTATTCAGCAGCGGGCTTGGCGTCTGGTTATTAATAATCATAATCCCCTTTTCCTAAGTTACCTTTAATCCCTCTGACCACTTATCATCCATCCCTCTGGTAGGGTGATGGTCTACTTCCTACAGGAGAGTTCTCGTGTTTGCTTTTGTCGTGGCCCACGGGGGTCACTTCCTCGCCGAAGGTGAGGGTGTGTAAGTCGGTAAATACAGTATTTGGGCTCAGAAGTAGATTATTAGTTATATTTTAAAGTCAATTGAGAAGTCCCGGGCGAATTTGAAGAAGATAATCATTCCTTTTTGGGAATGTTCGATTATCTTCTTCAAATTCGCTCAGGACTTCTCAATTAACATCAAAATATAACCTTCAGCCAGCGTTGAGTTGCGGCGCCAAATTTCCGATTTTTGCTTCCGGACGTGGCCCAAAGCCCTCAACTGCCACACAACTGTATCACTCTGATTACCATGTCAAAACATGACCTCGAACCAGTAGCTTCAGGTTCCAAGCGCGTTCGGTTTGAGTCATCGGACAACGACGATGAGATGGACAAGAACGTGCTTAATTACTACACAATACGGCGTCTTCCAATGAACAGTGAGCTTGACGTAGGGGACGCTGCTCTTCTTCTCTATTCCATCACTCGACACTCCTCTGGTCACATGAAGAGGTTGGATTTGGATGACGCAGAGGCCCTCATCAACGAGGATAAGCATCTCCACACCACGTTGAACTCCTGCTGGGCCATTCAGAAATTTGCTGATGTCCGAAGGGTTACAAGTGGGTTCCCCCTTTTGGTGTCGTGTGTTGCCAGGCTTGTTTCCGGGCCCTCACCGATTGTATTTACATTTATTCTAACAGAGTTCCAAATGCCGATGTCTTCAGACATCCTTCAAGAATGGGAACCATTGCCCTCGCGTGACCGGGGCCGGTCCGGTCAGTAACATGAGTATGATCAGCATTGTCTTTCCCCTGATGTCTATTATTTAGCAACCCATAACGCGTGGAGTGCACCATACATCGGTAGCTCTCATCGCGTATTGTGGGAAAAAATCATGGAGATAAAGACGCGACGATTAGGAGGTTGGGGTTGGTATTCTTACGTCCTCCCCGTTACTCAATCTTCTGGAACGGGAAAGTCAAGAATGATCGATGAGCTCTCAAAGGAACACCTTGTCATTCCGATAGTCCTTCGGGACTCTGATGGTATGTTCGCTCTCTGGTCAATAAATTAACTTACTCACTTATTCTTAGGATACCCCCCTCCTGACATTGCACCACGAGATTGGTTCTTGCAGGCGTCCACCCCAGAACGCGCCCAAAAATGCGCGATCGCTTTCCTCATGGCCCTGTTTGAAACCACTAAGGAAATTATCGGTGGCATCGACGATCTGACCCCCTCCTCGTCAAGCAAAGAGGTACCGGCGACCATCAGTGCTAAATTCCGTTGGTTCATGGCTCATAACCAGACGTACTCCTCTACGGGAAATTTACGCCAGTCGTTCTATGAGAGGGTGGTGGAGATAGGGAAGGGGGTGAGTAATAAGCAATCCCCAGGAAGCATTTATTGATGAACACTAACATGCCACGAAGCTGGAACCAAATGTAAAGCTGGATTCGGGAGGCTCTACACCTCGTTACAAGAGCAAAGGCTAGTCCTCTGTGTATCTAGCTTTCTAATATGATAAAAATATTATCCTAGATCACGATTTGTCCGACTACGCCAACACCCTCATCGCAAGCCTACCTGAGGAGGAGAAAAATGATGATCCGGTATTCATTCTGGCGTTCGATGAAGCGCATGTCCTTACCCGCATAAGGCATCACAATGGAATGCCGTGGAGTTTTTACTCCGAACTTGGGCGCATTCTTCGATCACTCTCATGGGTTAAAGTCTTCTCTGTATTTTTGTCAACCTCTAGCGGCATTTGTCGATTTCCCCCCCCCCCGGAGGATGCCCCATCGTCACGAATTCAGCAAAGAAAATTGCGCCAGAGTCCGCCCTTCACTGCCGTTGGCTTCGATCAACTGGCTATACCTATTAGGGAGGGTGAGATATCGATCGAAGATGCATCATCGGATGCTAGAATCGCGTTTCTTGGACGACCGCTGTGAGCCTTATTAAAGTGACATTGACTTCCGTGAAGGGCACACCCCTAATGCAGGCCCTCATTTAGGTTTGGATCGCGTTATCGTGAGGGCTCCGACACTATAAAGAGCACCATTGTTTCATTCGCCAGGGAGAAACTAGTTGGTTCCAAGGATGTACTGGATTTGCAATCGAAATTGGCGTGCTTGGCCATGCGAATTCCTGTTCAGTTTGACTCTAAATCTGACCTTGGGGCCGAAACTTCAGCTGCTTTGGTGGAACGTCACATGCGTATTTGTTTGGATGTCGATCCCAACTCCTCAGTTATGACGACTGTTTCCCCCTCCGAGCCTCTTCTTGCCGAGGCCGCCCGCGCTACGATGTCGCTTTGCCCAGGATTCTCCGCCGTCGACGCACTGGTGTCACACCTGAATGATTCCGGCCCAGACAAAGGCAATCGCGGCTCACTTCTCGCGATGCTTCTCTTGATCCTTGCATACGATAATGCCGCGAAAAAAAAAACAATCGAAGTCGAGTGGTCAGCCTAATCGATTTTCTCAAGGCTCTTATCCCTGCCGCTTCGATTCACGACGTCTTGGGCAGTCGGCCCTATTATCAGCGCGCTGAGAGTGATGATGTCGCCCTGGAAGATTCATTCTCTGAAGCATGTATTTGGTTCAATCATTTCGTCAAAGTACATGAGAACGGCGTACTCACTCGGAAGTACCTTTGGGGGCTAATCGCTCGAGGTGCCGCAGTTATATGCGTGGACAACCAAATGGGAATCGATCTCGTTATACCGTTTATTGCTGGCGATCACAAGCTAACAGAAGAGAACGTTGGGGTTATTCTCATCCAAGTCAAAAATGACCAGAACTTCAACGAGAAGCCATTGGATAAACTCTACGGAGGGATGGACCCCGTATATCTGGGTATCCTGCCTACAGAGAGCAATATTGCAGTCATTCGCATGGTGTTTGCGTTGGCGTCTAGGGATCCTGCGGTGGTCGTTCGGCAGCGCGAACGTCGAACTACGAGACGAAAAGCATCTAATTTCACATCGTACGACATTTGGCTTGCCAAGGCTTCCTCACAGACCTTCGGCCCTATCGAGATCGAGGAAGAGGACCAGTACACCTTAGCGCTCCGCTTGACAAAAACCTTTCCGCATGTCTACCACGACGAGGCGATTCAAGACACCTTGCGCAGTATGAATCCAGGCAGCGCGACTGATAAAGCCCATTGGCAGTACATTGACTATGACGGCACTCTTGGTATGTTCAGTCTCCAATAGACTGTATTGCAACTGATGGCCCAAAGATACAGTCCCAGACAAGGCACCGAAAGCCTCACGCAAAGGCAAGGGCAAAGCCAAAGCTAAGGGCAAAGGCAAAGGCGGGGGGGTGATGACATAATGGGCCAAAGCTTCTGAATATGTACGCTTTGTTGAACTTAAACATTTTGTTATATAGCAGGTAGCCATTTTTCCTTAGTTCCACCAGGGCTAAACCTGAGTCTGTTCATACCGTTCAATCGACCCACTTGGGATTGAGGTGGGGCGTTGAACGCGGACCATGGCCTCGCAAAGATATACTATATTTTGAGTACAAAGCAGGTAAGATAGATATTGGTCCCAAAAGCGTGACCATACAAAGGATTGGTCCAATAGTATAGAAACCAGTCCTATGCGTGCTTCCCTTTCTTCTTCACGAGTTTGTAAGCCCATTCCGCTTGGACAGGTTTGGGTTGGGTTTTGGCGACTGAAATTTGAGACGATGAGCAAGGGATTGAGTGTCAGGCGATCATGAATCAAGGTCAACTGTACCTTGGCAGCAGCAGCATCGATCTCTGGCCGATATTGTCGAGTCAAGGAGATACTTGGTCTGCTTATCCCTCTAAAGTCGCCTCTTCTTCAAATTCGCTCAGGACTTCTCAATTAACATCAAAATATAACCTTCAGCCAGCGTTGAGTTGCGGCGCCAAATTTCCGATTTTTGCTTCCGGACGTGGCCCAAAGTCCTCAACTGCCACACAACTGTATCACTCTGATTACCATGTCAAAACATGACCTCGAACCAGTAGCTTCAGGTTCCAAGCGCGTTCGGATTGAGTCATCGGACAACGACGATGAGATGGACAAGAACGTGCTTAATTACTACACAATACGGCGTCTTCCAATGAACAGTGAGCTTGACGTAGGGGACGCTGCTCTTCTTCTCTATTCCATCACTCGACACTCCTCTGGTCACATGAAGAGTTGGATTTGGATGACGCAGAGGCCCTCATCACGAGGATAAGCATCTCCACACCACGTTGAACTCCTGCTGGGCCATTCAGAAATTTGCTGATGTCCGAAGGGTTACAAGTGGGTTCCCCCTTTTGGTGTCGTGTGTTGCCAGGCTTGTTTCCGGGCCCTCACCGATTGTATTTACATTTATTCTAACAGAGTTCCAAATGCCGATGTCTTCAGACATCCTTCAAGAATGGGAACCATTGCCCTCGCGTGACCGGGGCCGAGTCCGGTCAGTAACATGAGTATGATCAGCATTGTCTTTCCCCCTGATGTCTATTATTTAGCAACCCATAACGCGTGGAGTGCACCATACATCGGTAGCTCTCATCGCGTATTGTGGGAAAAAATCATGGAGATAAAGACGCGACGATTAGGAGGTTGGGGTTGGTATTCTTACGTCCTCCCCGTTACTCAATCTTCTGGAACGGGAAAGTCAAGAATGATCGATGAGCTCTCAAAGGAACACCTTGTCATTCCGATAGTCCTTCGGGACTCTGATGGTATGTTCGCTCTCTGGTCAATAAATTAACTTACTCACTTATTCTTAGGATACCCCCCTCCTGACATTGCACCACGAGATTGGTTCTTGCAGGCGTCCACCCCAGAACGCGCCCAAAAATGCGCGATCGCTTTCCTCATGGCCCTGTTTGAAACCACTAAGGAAATTATCGGTGGCATCGACGATCTGACCCCCTCCTCGTCAAGCAAAGAGGTACCGGCGACCATCAGTGCTAAATTCCGTTGGTTCATGGCTCATAACCAGACGTACTCCTCTACGGGAAATTTACGCCAGTCGTTCTATGAGAGGGTGGTGGAGATAGGGAAGGGGGTGAGTAATAAGCAATCCCCAGGAAGCATTTATTGATGAACACTAACATGCCACGAAGCTGGAACCAAATGTAAAGCTGGATTCGGGAGGCTCTACACCTCGTTACAAGAGCAAAGGCTAGTCCTCTGTGTATCTAGCTTTCTAATATGATAAAAATATTATCCTAGATCACGATTTGTCCGACTACGCCAACACCCTCATCGCAAGCCTACCTGAGGAGGAGAAAAATGATGATCCGGTATTCATTCTGGCGTTCGATGAAGCGCATGTCCTTACCCGCATAAGGCATCACAATGGAATGCCGTGGAGTTTTTACTCCGAACTTGGGCGCATTCTTCGATCACTCTCATGGGTTAAAGTCTTCTCCGTATTTTTGTCAACCTCTAGCGGCATTTGTCGATTTCCCCCCCCCCCGGAGGATGCCCCATCGTCACGAATTCAGCAAAGAAAATTGCGCCAGAGTCCGCCCTTCACTGCCGTTGGCTTCGATCAACTGGCTATACCTATTAGGGAGGGTGAGATATCGATCGAAGATGCATCATCGGATGCTAGAATCGCGTTTCTTGGACGACCGCTGTGAGCCTTATTAAAGTGACATTGACTTCCGTGAAGGGCACACCCTAATGCAGGCCCCTCATTTAGGTTTGGATCGCGTTATCGTGAGGGCTCCGACACTATAAAGAGCACCATTGTTTCATTCGCCAGGGAGAAACTAGTCGGTTCCAAGGATGTACTGGATTGGCAATCGAAATTGGCGTGCTTGGCCATGCGAATTCCTGTTCAGTTTGACTCTAAATCTGACCTTGGGGCCGAAACTTCAGCCGCTTTGGTGGAACGTCACATGCGTATTTGTTTGGATGTCGATCCCAACTCCTCAGTTATGACGACTGTTTCCCCCTCCGAGCCTCTTCTTGCCGAGGCCGCCCGCGCTACGATGTCGCTTTGCCCAGGATTCTCCGCCGTCGACGCACTGGTGTCACACCTGAATGATTCCGGCCCAGACAAAGGCAATCGCGGCTCACTTCTCGCGATGCTTCTCTTGATCCTTGCATACGATAATGCCGCGAAAAAAAAAACAATCGAAGTCGAGTGGTCAGCCTAATCGATTTTCTCAAGGCTCTTATCCCTGCCGCTTCGATTCACGACGTCTTGGGCAGTCGGCCCTATTATCAGCGCGCTGAGAGTGATGATGTCGCCCTGGAAGATTCATTCTCTGAAGCATGTATTTGGTTCAAGTCATTTCGTCAAAGTACATGAGAACGGCGTACTCACTCGGAAGTACCTTTGGGGCTAATCGCTCGAGGTGCCGCTGTTATATGCGTGGACAACCAAATGGGAATCGATCTCGTTATACCGTTTATTGCTGGCGATCATAAGCTAACAGAAGAGAACGTTGGGGTTATTCTCATCCAAGTCAAAAATGACCAGAACTTCAACGAGAAGCCATTGGATAAACTCTACGGAGGGATGGACCCCGTATATCTGGGTATCCTGCCTACAGAGAGCAATATTGCAGTCATTCGCATGGTGTTTGCGTTGGCGTCTAGGGATCCTGCGGTGGTCGTTCGGCAGCGCGAACGTCGAACTACGAGACGAAAAGCATCTAATTTCACATCGTACGACATTTGGCTTGCCAAGGCTTCCTCACAGACCTTCGGCCCTATCGAGATCGAGGAAGAGGACCAGTACACCTTAGCGCTCCGCTTGACAAAAACCTTTCCGCATGTCTACCACGACGAGGCGATCCAAGACACCTTGCGCAGTATGAATCCAGGCAGCGCGACTGATAAAGCCCATTGGCAGTACATTGACTATGACGGCACTCTTGGTATGTTCAGTCTCCAATAGACTGTATTGCAACTGATGGCCCAAAGATACAGTCCCAGACAAGGCACCGAAAGCCTCACGCAAAGGCAAGGGCAAAAGCCAAAGCTAAGGGCAAAGCAAAGGCGGGGGGGTGATGACATAATGGGCCAAAGCTTCTGAATATGTACGCTTTGTTGAACTTAAACATTTTGTTATATAGCAGGTAGCCATTTTTCCTTAGTTCCACCAGGGCTAAACCTGAGTCTGTTCAGACCGTTCAATCGACCCACTTGGGATTGAGGTGGGGCGTTGAACGCGGACCATGGCCTCGCAAAGATATACTATATTTTGAGTACAAAGCAGGTAAGATAGATATTGGTCCCAAAAGCGTGACCATACAAAGGATTGGTCCAATAGTATAGAAACCAGTCCTATGCGTGCTTCCCTTTCTTCTTCACGAGTTTGTAAGCCCATTCCGCTTGGACAGGTTTGGGTTGGGTTTTGGCGACTGAAATTTGAGACGATGAGCTCGGGATTGAGTGTCAGGCGATCATGAATCAAGGTCAACTGTACCTTGGCAGCAGCAGCATCGATCTCTGGCCGATATTGTCGAGTCAAGGAGATACTTGGTCTGCTTATCCCTCTAAAGTCGCCTTCTTGTTTTAAGTATTTTCTACTTCCATAGGGTGAGCAACGGAGCGCACTCCGGGTTTGGATGAACAAGGTTGTGGATATTCGTGAAGGAATGATGCGGGTGGAGCAGATGGCGAACTCCCGATTGAAACGGTGTCATCTTACTGGACAACATGACTCGCGTTAGAACTGAAGTGTTACTCATGATGTAGGAATGCATTGTCTAAGTGGATCGAGGTGTATGTACGGCATGGAGATAACCTGGCTTTGATGCAGAGCTTCCAGGATGTAAAGTGTGAAGGTCTCTACCACTACTTACCACCCTTCCATCCCAGTTGATTCTGACACATTCGCTGTTACACTTTGGTGCAGATTTGCTTCGCAAATTGCTCCTTTACTGGCATCAGGTGACCCGGACGTCCATCCATCGCCGTGAGACTACGGCGAAGGGAAGAAGAGATGAGGCAAGCCATTAGCGCAGCCGCATGGCAGCGTTGGCGAGATCGATTCCTGGAGGGAGTTTGTGAGGTGTGGTATGTCGACGAGGTCGCTGTTCTCAACCTTCACTATTTCTGACTGTATGCGGCCCTCCGAACGTAGGAGCTTGACGTCCATAGACAATTACAAGCGAACCTGCTCTTCCGAACATCCCACTTGTGGGAAGATCGGACCTATGTATGTCCTCGTGCAATTATCAGTTCCATATCTGGTATTGAATACCCCTTTCAAAGTCTATCCCCGCTGTGCGATTGTACGCAAAGCGAACGAAAATCAAGACCTACAAAAATGGTTAGAAGCACTTCCCCGAGCCCGACTAGAGAGAAAAGGACGGGAGAGGGAAAAACAGAGCGTTTTGAGTCCGTGCATTCATTCCCAGAGAAGTTCTGAGCTGCTCCCGCTAACACGCATGTGCCAGAACGAGCATTCGGTCGATGGTTTGCGGCCTATCGAGCCAAGATGACTTTGAAAGCAGTGGCGTGGTTGAATGAAACCATCATGCCTTTATTGTTGTATTGTTGACGATGAACCTTTTGGTGGGTCTTCCTAGCCGCGCCCGGTATCTTCGTTTACCCACGTCAACGCCATCGACACGGACCACGTTGACGCCGCATCCCTTCACCGCCCGAGCACTTCCAGACTCCTACCCAGTCCTTATGGTTTGTTTACGTTTTGTTGTTGGTGGGCGGACTGAGTAGTGTTGCCGCGACTCGGGCTTGAAGTCGGCTCGAGCCGCGAGCTGAGCCGATAACAAGCCGAGGCCAAGTCAGCGAAAGTCGAGCCGAGCTGTCAAATTAACCCCACCAAGCCGAGCTGAAGCAGTCGACTCGAGTAGATCGAGTAGACTCGAGTCGACAAGAACACAATGAGTATTTCACAAAATATGAATGTATTTCTCAGTTTCCTGGGGTTCCACCAGTTCTACGTGTGTAAATAAAGTACAGTGAGGACGCTACTTTGAGTTGAGCCTAATAATTCAATGGGGTACAAGTATCCCCAAAGTTGATTTCCGAAAATTTGAAAGATCAACTCTACATCTATCTCCATGATGAAGTGTACTGCTGAAAATCCACAACACGCCTCCCTCCAAGTGAGCAAAATCCCTGCTCCTGTCATACGGATGTTGTTGTAGGCGGTTATCGGCTACGGCGGATTAGTGTCACGTGCCTGTTTGTGGGCGGTCCTTTACCCCTTGCCGCTCTTCTGGCCCGCTCTAGGGCCAACGCCTTTTATTATATATAGCATAGGTACTACAGTTAGTTTCTCACTGGTTTGTACCTCTGCATCCTTGATCTATTGCATGGAGGTTCTTTATCACACCAACGGAAAAAGAGGAGATTCATCGATTCCTCAGTGCGGCAAATGCTTCTGGGCGACGGCTGAGTGATAACGGTGGGATCATTACCCAAGAGTCGCAGGTGAGTATTCGGAACATCAGACTACAGTAATCATTCCGCTGATCGTATGGGGTGTCAATTTCTAAACAGCAGTGTCACTAGGCTTCCTTGATTTAGTGTTTTGTTGTTGTCACATTTACCGAAGCGTAAGATAGTGCCAGCATTGTATATCAGAATTCAGGTCATCAATAGCTTGTTCCCACATCCGTGATATTTCCCGCCTCTCCAATATTTACTGCGAGTACTGAACCAGAACATTGTAATGAGGCGCAATGTCCATGCAAGTTGTTTGGTGTGGCAGTCCAATGATAAGCGACGTATTCAGCAGCGGGCTTGGCGTCTGGTTATTAATAATCATAATCCCCTTTTCCTAAGTTACCTTTAATCCCTCTGACCACTTACAAGTAAAGGCTGTCACCTGTGCATGCCAGCTTGTACTCTTGCTTTAGGTGGCTGCTTTGTCCATACATGGCTGGTACTCTTGCCTTAGGTGGCTGCTTTGTCCATACATGGCTGGTACTCTTGCCTTAGGTGGCTGCTTTGTCCATACATGGCTGGTACTCTTGCCTTAGGTGGCTGCTTTGTCCATACATGACTTGTACTCCTGCCTTAGCTGGCTGCTTTGTCCATACATGGCTTGTACTCTTGCCTTAGGGCCTGTTTGGATACCCCAGAAACATTTCAAAGCAACACATTTCTCAATATAAAAATGGCAAAATGACCCAAAATGTTTTGCCATTTTTATATTGAGAAATGCATTTCTTTGAAATGTTTCTGGGGTATCCAAACAGGCCCTTAGGTGGCTGCTGTGAGCCTATGGTGCCAGCTTTGAGCCTGCATTGTTAGTATGAGAGGATTGGATCAATCTTGTTTTTATTACATAATCCACATGATGTATATAGCTGGGAATTCCTGATCTCCTATCAAGTTTTTCTTGTGCCAAGGCTGTGGGCCCCAATTAAGCTCTGTGATACCTGGAGATTAACCCACAGTGAAGTGGTGTTCCTGTCTCCCTGGCTCTAATGTCCCCATGCTGCATGCACCACCCTCCTTCTGTCCATGAATTCCACCATGTGTGTGATTCATCACATGACCCAAACAATCATTATTAACCCCATGACACGTTCTGGAAAGTATAATCCTGTATTGACTTGAAAGCTATAACCTGCAACCATGGCCCCCTGTGGCTAACCTGCAACCTGAACTGAAACCATACCTGTACCTGAAAAGTACCTGGAACTGTATGGTGGCTGACCTGCACCCATAACCCAACCCATGATGTAACCGTAACCATGATGCTGTTACACCCCATCTTCACCTAATCCATGCACACTCACATTATCTTGTACTGTTAGTAAGATATCCTTATGTAAACAACCCACCTCTTTTTTTTTCATGTTGTTCCTGTGGACTTTTTTTTCTATTCTTGATTGAGACCTTCCTCTGCTGTTGGGATTGGATCAGTCTCATCTTGATTATGTAATCACATGATGTACAGTATATAGCTAGGAAACCCCTGACCCCCTATTAAGTTTTCTCTCACTAACAGCCATAAGTCTGTATGCCTGCATTTAAATGTATAATCTGTATTTTCATGAGATAACCACATTGATTATGCCAAATTGAAATGCATTTCATCAAGGTATTTTAAATGGAAATTCATATTAGAATAGCATTTGGGACTCTGGGGCCAATACACTTGTTTCTGAGGATGTCAAAATTCAGATGTGGAATCAAGACAATGCTCCCATATGCACTCTACAGAATATGCCCATATTCTCATCAGTGCCCCCCTTTGCTAATACACCCTCCCTTGCTGGTAACACCCCCCCTCCCTTGCTGGTAATACCCCCCCCTTATTGGTAACACTCCCCCTTCCCTTCCTGGTAATACCCCCCCTATTGGTAACACTCCCCCTTCCCTTCCTGGTAATACCTCCCCCACCCTTATTGGTACCACCCCTTCCCTTATTGGTACCACCCCCATCCCTTCCTGGTAACACCCCTCCCTTCCTGGTAACACCCCCCCTTCCCTTCCTGGTAATACCCCCCCCCCCCTATTGGCAACACTCCCCCTTCCCTTCCTGGTAATACCCCCCCCCCCTATTGGTAACACCCCCCCTTCCCTTCCTGGTAATACCTCTCCCACCTTATTGGTACCACCTTCCTTCCCTTATTGGTACCACCCCCTTCCCTTTCTGGTAACACCCCCCTCCCTTCCTGGCAACACCCCCCCTTCCCTTTCTGGTAACACCCCCCTCCCTTCCTGGCAACACCCCCCCCTTCCCTTCCTGGTAATACCCCCCCCCTTCCCTTCCTGGTAATACCCCCCCCCTATTGGCAACACTCCCCCTTCCCTTCCTGGGAATACCTCCCCCCCCCTGCTGGCAACAACCCCCCCTTGTTGGTAACACCCCCCCTCCCTTCCTGGTAATACCCCCCCTTGTTGGTAACACCCCCCCTCCCTTCCTGGTAATACCCCCCCTTGTTGGTAACACCCCCCCTCCCTTCCTGGTAATACCCCCCTTGTTGGCAACACCCCCCTCCCTTCCTGGTAATACCCCCCTTGTTGGTAACACCCCCTCCCTTCCTGGTAATACCCCCCCTTGTTGGCAACACCCCCCTCCCTTCCTGGTAACACCTCCCCTTGTTGGTAACACTCCCTTCCTGGTAACACCTCCCCTCCCTTCCTGGTAATACCCCCCCTTCCTGGTAATACCCCCCCTTCCTGGTAATACCCCCCCTTCCTGGTAATACCCCCCCCTCTGGAGTTACAACCTCCCCTAACAAACCCCCTTGGAATTAGACCCACCCCTCTGAAGGTAATAATCCCTCCCCCCATTTAACAACCCCCCGGGCAAGTGGATTGATTGTGCTCCCTCGGTATCACTTAGAAGTGCCAGTACATAGGATTCTAATTACCAAGTAAGTGTGTAGTCTCCTTAGTCTTATTGTTCAAGGTGGATTGCTGCTGTAATGGCATTGGGTGGTCCATGTTCAAACCTGAGTGGGGGTGTTTGTTTTTGGCACTTGGCTCTCATCACATGGGATCTGCCGGCTCACTGCCCAGTTCAAACTCCGCAGATGAGCTAAGCAAAATTGAAACTCCGAAGATGAGGTAATCCTCGACCTAACTCCCTTCTGTTATAGATCATCCATCCCTCTGGTAGGGTGATGGTCTACTTCCTACAGGAGAGTTCTCGTGTTTGCTTTTGTCGTGGCCCACGGGGGTCACTTCCTCGCCGAAGGTGAGGGTGTGTAAGTCGGTAAATACAGTATTTGGCTCAGAAGTAGATTATTAGTTATATTTTAAAGTCAATTGAGAAGTCCGGGCGAATTTGAAGAAGATAATCATTCCTTTTTGGGAATGTTCGATTATCTTCTTCAAATTCGCTCAGGACTTCTCAATTAACATCAAAATATAACCTTCAGCCAGCGTTGAGTTGCGGCGCCAAATTCCGATTTTTGCTTCCGGACGTGGCCCAAAGTCCTCAACTGCCACACAACTGTATCACTCTGATTACCATGTCAAAACATGACCTCGAACCAGTAGCTTCAGGTTCCAAGCGCGTTCGGATTGAGTCATCGGACAACGACGATGAGATGGACAAGAACGTGCTTAATTACTACACAATACGGCGTCTTCCAATGAACAGTGAGCTTGACGTAGGGGACGCTGCTCTTCTTCTCTATTTCCATCACTCGACACTCCTCTGGTCACATGAAGAGGTTGGATTTGGATGACGCAGAGGCCCTCATCAACGAGGATAAGCATCTCCACACCACGTTGAACTCCTGCTGGGCCATTCAGAAATTTGCTGATGTCCGAAGGGTTACAAGTGGGTTCCCCTTTTGGTGTTGTGTGTTGCCAGGCTTGTTTCCGGGCCCTCACCGATTGTATTTACATTTATTCTAACAGAGTTCCAAATGCCGATGTCTTCAGACATCCTTCAAGAATGGGAACCATTGCCTCGCGTGACCGGGGCCAGTCCGGTCAGCAACATGAGTATGATCAGCATTGTCTTTCCCCTGATGTCTATTATTTAGCAACCCATAACGCGTGGAGTGCACCATACATCGGTAGCTCTCATCGCGTATTGTGGGAAAAAATCATGGAGATAAAGACGCGACGATTAGGAGGTTGGGGTTGGTATTCTTACGTCCTCCCGTTACTCAATCTTCTGGAACGGGAAAGTCAAGAATGATCGATGAGCTCTCAAAGGAACACCTTGTCATTCCGATAGTCCTTCGGGACTCTGATGGTATGTTCGCTCTCTGGTCAATAGATTAACTTACTCACTTATTCTTAGGATACCCCCCTCCTGACATTGCACCACGAGATTGGTTCTTGCAGGCGTCCACCCCAGAACGCGCCCAAAAATGCGCGATCGCTTTCCTCATGGCCCTGTTTGAAACCACTAAGGAAATTATCGGTGGCATCGACGATCTGACCCCTCCTCGTCAAGCAAAGAGGTACCGGCGACCATCAGTGCTAAATTCCGTTGGTTCATGGCTCATAACCAGACGTACTCCTCTACGGGAAATTTACGCCAGTCGTTCTATGAGAGGGTGGTGGAGATAGGGAAGGGGGTGAGTAATAAGCAATCCCAGGAAGCATTTATTGATGAACACTAACATGCCACGAAGCTGGAACCAATGTAAAGCTGGATTCGGGAGGCTCTACACCTCGTTACAAGAGCAAAGGCTAGTCCTCTGTGTATCTAGCTTTCTAATATGATAAAAATATTATCCTAGATCACGATTTGTCCGACTACGCAACGCCCTGATCGCAAGCCTACCTCAGGAGGAGAAAATGATGATCCGGTATTCATTCTGGCGTTCGATGAAGCGCATGTCCTTACCCGCGTAAGGCATCACAATGGAATGCCGTGGAGTTTTTACTCCGAACTTGGGCGCATTCTTCGATCACTCTCATGGGTTAAGTCTTCTCCGTATTTTTGTCAACCTCTAGCGGCATTTGTCGATTTCCCCCCCCCCGGAGGATGCCCATCGTCACGAATTCAGCAAAGAAAATTGCGCCAGAGTCCGCCTTCACTGCCGTTGGCTTCGATCAACTGGCTATACTATTAGGGAGGGTGAGATATCGATCGAAGATGCATCATCGGATGCTAGAATCGCGTTTCTTGGACGACCGCTGTGAGCCTTATTAAAGTGACATTGACTTCCGTGAAGGGCACACCCTAATGCAGGCCCCTCATTTAGGTTTGGATCGCGTTATCGTGAGGGCTCCGACACTATAAAGAGCACCATTGTTTCATTCGCCAGGGAGAAACTAGTCGGTTCCAAGGATGTACTGGATTGGCAATCGAAATTGGCGTGCTTGGCCATGCGAATTCCTGTTCAGTTTGACTCTAAATCTGACCTTGGGGCCGAAACTTCAGCCGCTTTGGTGGAACGTCACATGCGTATTTGTTTGGATGTCGATCCAACTCCTCAGTTATGACGACTGTTTCCCCCTCCGAGCCTCTTCTTGCCGAGGCCGCCCGCGCTACGATGTCGCTTTGCCCAGGATTCTCCGCGCGCCGACGCACTGGTGTCACACCTGAATGATTCCGGCCCAGACAAAGGCAATCGCGGCGAACTTCTCGCGATGCTTCTCTTGATCTTGCATACGATAATGCCGCGAAAAAAAAAACAATCGAAGTCGAGTGGTCAGCCTAATCGATTTTCTCAAGGCTCTTATCCCTGCCGCTTCGATTCACGACGTCTTGGGCAGTCGGCCTATTATCAGCGCGCTGAGAGTGATGATGTCGCCCTGGAAGATTCATTCTCTGAAGCACGTATTTGGTTCAGTCATTTCGTCAAAGTACATGAGAACGGCGTACTCACTCGGAAGTACCTTTGGGGGCTAATCGCTCGAGGTGCCGCTGTTATATGCGTGGACAACCAAATGGGAATCGATCTCGTTATACCGTTTATTGCTGGCGATCATAAGCTAACAGAAGAGAACGTTGGGGTTATTCTCATCCAAGTCAAAAATGACCAGAACTTCAACGAGAAGCCATTGGATAAACTCTACGGAGGGATGGACCCACGTATATCTGGGTATCCTGCCTACAGAGAGCAATATTGCAGTCATTCGCATGGTGTTTGCGTTGGCGTCTAGGGATCCTGCGGTGGTCGTTCGGCAGCGCGAACGTCGAACTACGAGACGAAAAGCATCTAATTTCACATCGTACGACATTTGGCTTGCCAAGGCTTCCTCACAGACCTTCGGCCCTATCAAGATCGAGGAAGAGGACCAGTACACCTTAGCGCTCCGCTTGACAAAAACCTTTCCGCATGTCTACCACGACGAAGGCGATCCAAGACACCTTGCGCAGTATGAATCCAGGCAGCGCGACTGATAAAGCCATTGGCAGTACATTGACTATGACGGCACTCTTGGTATGTTCAGTCTCCAATAGACTGTATTGCAACTGATGGCCCAAAGATACAGTCCCAGACAAGGCACCGAAACCTCACGCAAAGGCAAGGGCAAAGCCAAAGCTAAGGGCAAAGGCAAAGGCGGGGGGTGATGACATAATGGGCCAAAGCTTCTGAATATGTACGCTTTGTTGAACTTAAACATTTTGTTATATAGCAGGTAGCCATTTTTTCCCTTAGTTCCACCAGGGCTAAACCTGAGTCTGTTCAGACCGTTCAATCGACCCACTTGGGATTGAGGTGGGGCGTTGAACGCGGACCATGGCCTCGCAAAGATATACTATATTTTGAGTACAAAGCAGGTAAGATAGATATTGGTCCCAAAAGCGTGACCATACAAAGGATTGGTCCAATAGTATAGAAACCAGTCCTATGCGTGCTTCCCTTTCTTCTTCACGAGTTTGTAAGCCCATTCCGCTTGGACAGGTTTGGGTTGGGTTTTGGCGACTGAAATTTGAGACGATGAGCTCGGGATTGAGTGTCAGGCGATCATGAATCAAGGTCAACTGTACCTTGGCAGCAGCAGCATCGATCTCTGGCCGATATTGTCGAGTCAAGGAGATACTTGGTCTGCTTATCCCTCTAAAGTCGCCTTTCTTGTTTTAAGTATTTTCTACTTCCATAGTGTGAACAACGGAGCGCACTCCGGGTTTGGATGGACAAGGTTGTGGATATTCGTGAAGGAATGATGCGGTGGAGCAGATGGCGAACTCCCGATTGAAATGGTGTGTCATCTTACTGGACAACATGACTCGCGTTAGAACTGAAGTGTTACTCATGATGTAGGAATGCATTGTCTAAGTCGATCGAGGTGTATGTACGGCATGGAGATAACCTGGCTTTGATGCAGAGCTTCCAGGATGTAAAGTGTGAAGGTCTCTACCACTACTTACCACCCGTCCATCCCAGTTGATTCTGACACATTCGCTGTTACACTTTGGTGCAGATTTGCTTCGCAAAATTGCTCCTTTACTGGCATCAGGTGACCCGGACGTCCATCCATCGCCGTGAGACTACGGCGAAGGGAAGAAGAGATGAGGCAAGCCATTAGCGCAGCCGCATGGCAGCGTTGGCGAGATCGATTCCTGGAGGGAAGTTTGTGAGGTGTGGTATGTCGACGAGGTCGCTGTTCTCAACCTTCACTATTTCTGACTGTATGCGGCCCTCCGAACGTAGGAGCTTGACGTCCATAGACAATTACAAGCGAACGTCTGGCTTCTTCCGAACATCCACTTGTGGGTAGGTCGGACCTATGTATGTCATCGTGCATTATCAGTTCCAATAATTGGTATTGAATACCCCTTTCAAAGTCTGATCCCCGCTGCTGCGATTGTACGCAAAGCGAACAAAAATGCAAGACTAGACAAAAATGGTTGAAGGACTTCCCCCGAAGCCCCGACTAGAGAGAAGGACGGGGAGCAGGGAATAACAGAGCGTTTTGAGTCCGTGCATTCTTCCCAAGAGAAGGTTTGCTGAGCCGCTCCCGCTAACCGCAAGTGCCAGAAAGAGCATTCGGTTCGATGGTTTGGCGCCTACCGAGCCAAGATGACTTTGAATGCAGTGGCGTGGGTTGAATGAAACTCATCATGCTTTATTGTTGATAATTTTTTTGGTGTTGACGAGAACCTTTTGGTGGTCTTCCTAGCCGCGCCGTATCTTCGTTCCCACGTCAACGCCAATCGACACGGACCACGTTGACGCCGCATCCCTTCCCCCCGAGCACTTCCAGACTCCTACCCAAGTCCTTATGCGTTTGGTTTACGTTTGTTGTTGGTGGGCGGACTGAGTAGTGTTGCCGCGATCCGGGCTTGAAGTCGGCTCGAGCCGCGAGCTGAGCCGATAACAAGGCCGAGGCCAGTCAGCGGAAAGTCGAGGCCGAGCTGTCAAATTAAGGCCCACCAAGCGAGCTGAAGCAGTCGACTGAGTAGATCGAGTAGACTCGAGCGACAAGAACACAATGAATATTTCACAAAATACAATCGTAGTTTCTCAGGTTCCTGGGGTTCCACCAGTTCTACAGTGTTAAATAAAGTACAGTGAGACCTACTTTGGAGTTGACTAAATAATTCAATGGTACCAAGTATCCCCAAAGTTGATTCCGAAATTTGAAAAGATCAACTCTACTCTATCTCATGATGAAGTGTACTGCTGAAAATCCCACAACACCCTCCCTCCCAAGTGAGCAAAATCCCTGCTCCTGTCATACGGATGTTGTTTGTAGCGGTTATCGGCTACGGCGGATTAGTGTCACGTGCCTGTTTGTGGGCGGTCTTTACCCCTTGCCGCTCTTCTGGCCCGCTCTAGGCCAACACCTTTTATTAGTATATACATAGGTACTACAGTTAGTTTCTCACTGCGTGTTGTACTCTGCATCCTTGATCTTATTGCATGAGGTTTTTTATCACACCAACGG
>MU129163.1:0-51722 GCA_014904985.1 Hydnum rufescens UP504
GACGGGTAGTGAGGTATCTTGAATTCGGGTTCTGAATAGGTTTAGGAATGCGGAGATAATGAGGTCACTCAACCATCTTGCCCGTGTTTTACTGTAGTCACAGAGCAGTCTGAGAGTTGCCAAGGCGGAAAGAAGTGAACCGGCTGGAAGGTTCATTTTGTTGAGGACCAGAGGGGTCCGATGTTGACCACAGTGTAGTAGCACACACCGAGAAAGTCGATGTCCGGCCAGGGTCGGCCCCACGGCGCCTGAACCAAATGAGCCAACGGAACTTACCGCGAATCGAAGTCTTCCAATCTACCAATCCACGAATTAGAGAACGATTCTATCTCGTTTCATAGTTTGTTCCTCACGAATCCAACAGTGTCTGCCCACCATCCCCACCATCCAGATGAAGTGGCTCCGCAAGCCTGGGAAGACTGCCAAAGGCGTCTCCTTGACCATCCTCCAGGTTCTTCACCCCCTCCTCGACGCAATCCCTGTCCCGGGTGCTAAGTCCGGCATTGGCATTCTCCTTGACGTGGTCGAAGGCATCGACGTCAGTATCATATTCCTCTTTTTGGAATTATCCTCCCTCATTGCTCCTGTGTCCTTCTAGGAGACTTCCCAGAACTTCTCGACGCTGCGAGAGCTAGAAAATCATATTCGGTTCCTAACAGATCTTCTGGAGCCCCTCACGAAAATAGATCGAAACAATCTATCATCTGGCCTTGAGGACGATGTACTGAGGTTGAGCAGGTGATTGCCTACGCTTTTATTGATAATGTGAATGTGCCACTGAGACGCGTGGTCTCTAAATTAGAGATTTGGAGAGTATTGCTTCGAATGTGAAGGCAAGGTCTTCCACAGGGGCTGTACATCGCTTCTTGGAACGAAAGAAAGACGAACGGGATCTACCCACTTTCGCCCAAAATGTCAAGGCGGCCCTTGACCGTTTTCAGGTGTGTTTGTCTCCAATGTCCCGTCCTCCGCCTTTTGACCCGCATGGACGATCCAGGTTAGCCAAACGCTCCGTCAAGAGCAAGAATTACTGTTCGAAAGTAGGAATCTCTCCATTTTCGCCTGTTCGTTCGCTGAGATTGGGTTCCACAGAACGATCCGCGGCTGTCATGTCTCTCCGTCGTGTTGATTCTGCGGCGTATGACTCTGGCCGTCAGGACGCCCCCTCGTTATGCCTCGAAGGCACCCGTGTTTCAATATTGGCAGAAATCATGTCATGGTTCGAGAGCACGGAAAGCGCAACCCGCCCTGTCTACTGGCTTGTGGGACTGGCTGGGATTGGCAAGTCGACGATTGCGAAAACGGTGGCCGAAGAAACGAACAAGCATAATATGCTAGGGGGGAGTTTCTTCTTTTCCCGGACTGACGCACCTTTGTGCGATCCGCACATGGTTTTCCCAACGCTTGCATTCCAACTCGCGCAATCGGATAAAGAGTTCAAAAACATGATCGGGGAGGCCATACGACAAGACGCGACGTTAGGCCATAAGGAGCCATTGGCCCAATTTGAGGGATTGATCTTGAAGCCTCTTGCCAACCTCGACTCGCACCGGCCCGCCATACTTATCGTGCTTGACGCACTTGATGAGTGTCAAGAACAGGGTGCTGCCACGATTTTACAATTACTGCTTTCTCACGTTTCACGATTACGGTTCCTTCGCATCTTAATCACCACTCGTCCGGAGCCCCATATCTCCTCGGTGTTCGATGAGACCAGGAACGTCGCAAAGAGAATTCTTCACGATATTGAAACTTCTGTGATCGAGGGAGACCTCCGCCTTTACATTCAGTATGAATTGAGGGAGATTCTGAAGAAACTCAAGCGTGCGAATGTTCCAGATTGGACAGAGGGAGAAATCAATGCCCTGGTTGAGAAGTCTGGGAAATTGTTCATTTACGCAGCCACCTCGATCCGATTCATTGGCGACACTCGTGTTCGAGATCCTCGTGGCCATCTACGCCTTATACTGGATACACGGCTGAGCAAGGGATCGAAAACTACGCCATACACACAGCTTGACAATCTATACATGGGGGTCCTTCGGAACTCCCTCTCGGAAGCCCATAGTGAAGTGATCATAGAACGCTTTCAAATGGTTGTCGGTAGTATCGTGCTGCTCCGTGCGCCACTCCCTCTCAGTTCGTTTGCACAGTTTGTCCAGTATAAACTGGAGGACGTTGATGACGCCCTCCATCACCTTCGTTCCGTCATCACCCCTCCTCCTTCCACTCCAGACGAGGCCCCGCGTATTTATCATCCTTCATTTCGCGACTTCATTACCGATCCTTCACGATGCTCCATCCCCGAGTTCGTGATTGTTCCTGTACCAGATCAGGAACTACGGCATGCCTTGCGATGCTTCGAGCTCATGGCAACATTCTTGAAGCAGGACATCGCAGGAATCTCGGATTTCTCGCTGTTGAACAGTGAAGTGGAGGGATTGGAAGGAAAAGTGAGAGATGCACTGCCAGCGGAGGTGCAGTATGCATGCAAGTATTGGACGTCGCATCTGTCGAGTGTTGAATTAGGGGAGAAGAGAGTAGTGGAGGCACTGGAGGGATTTTCGATGCGGTCGATTTTGATGTGGATTGAAGCGATGAGCCTGATCGGGAGTCTCTCTAGTGCGACGACCTTGATGGAAGAGGCACGCCAGTGGGCGGTAAGTGTATTCACTGTTGGGGGTCAGATCAACCATTGATTGGAGGGTGATTTTGATGACAGATGAATTCGAAGTGCGAGGCAACTCTGATTACTATGTTGGCCGATGGACGGCGGTTCATCCTTGCTCACCGTGACCTGATCCGGGGGAGTGCACTGCAGGTGTATCATTCTGCATTGGCATTCACACCATATGACACTGTGCTGTACAAGACATATTCAAAAGATGTAAAGAGTTGTATCAGGGTGCTGCAGGGTGTGGATGCCCAATGGCCACCAAGGTTGAGCACATTGGTCTGCCCTAGTGTGGTTGCCTCAGTCACATTTTCACCAGATGGTCTGTGGCTTGCATCAGGCTTGTGGGATCATACCCTGCACTTATGGGATGCTGTGTCTGGCATGCACATTTCAACTCTTCAAGGCCATGCTGATGTGGTCACCTCAGTTGCATTTTCACCTGATGGTTTATGGCTTGCCTCTGGCTCCAGGGATAAAACCCTATGCTTGTGGGATGCTGTGTCTGGTGCCCACATAGCAACTCTTCAAGGCCATGCTGATCAGGTTGCCTCAGTTGCATTTTCACCTGATGGTGTACAGCTTGCCTCTGGCTCCTGGGATAATACCCTATGCTTGTGGGATGCTGTGTCTGGTGCACACATTGCCACTCTTCAAGGCCATTCTTATACTGTTGCCTCAGTTGCATTTTCACCCAATGGTTTATGGCTTGCCTCTGGCTCCAGGGATAAAACCCTATGCTTGTGGGATGCTGCGTCTGGTGCTCACATTGCAACTCTCCAAGGCCATGCTGATCAGGTTACCTCAGTTGCATTTTCACCTGATGGCTTACAGCTTGCCTCTGGCTCATGGGATAAAACCCTATGCCTGTGGGACCCTGTGTCTGGTGCCCACATTGCAACTCTCCAAGGCCATGCTGATCAGGTTACCTCAGTTGCCTTTTCACCTGATGGTCTATTGCTTGCCTCTGGCTCCAGGGATAAAACCCTATGTTTGTGGAATGCTGTGTCTGGTGCACACATTGCTACTCTTCAAGGCCATGCTGATCAGGTTACCTCAGTTGTATTTTCACCTGACAGTTTACAGCTTGCCTCTGGCTCACAGGATGAAACTCTATGCTTGTGGGATGCTGTGTCTGGTGCCCACATTGCAACTCTTCAAGGCCATGCTGATCCAGTTACCTCAGTTGTCTTTTCACCTGATGGTTTCTGGCTTTTGTCATCCTCATCATGGGGAGGTACCATAAGGGTGTGGGATGTCACATTGGGCACACTCATTGCAACTGTTCAATTCGATATTAAAATTCAAGCTGTTGCCTTTGCCTCAGATGGTCACACCCTCATCTCCAAAACTTATGCAGGGACCTTTGCATGGGATTTGGCATCACAACTCCCTCAATTACTCTCTAACTCAATTCCTGAGGCCTTCTCTCCTCCTACTATAAGGCTCAGTTCACTTAAAAAGGGCAGTGCAGGTGGCTGGATCTGGGCACTGGACTCCCATGGCAATCAGGCTGCACAGATTTGCTATATCCCTCCACATTATTCTCTGAGCACTACAACCCAGGAATCAAGTCTCTCTCATCAATTCCAATTTGCACTTGGATGTAGGGATGGTCATGTTATAATTGTGGATTTTCAAGATCACCCATTTTTTGCAAGCCTTGAACATGCAGTCACACCTGCATAGCATTATTTATAATGCCTTTTGTGACTTCTTGGGCATGGTGTAGAAGAAAAGAGGGTCTGATAAATGCATTTAGGGGCTTAGGAAACATAGCTGTGAAAAGGTCACATCATTGGAAAAGCACTCCACAGAAAGCCACACTCCATATCTCCATTTCTCCATTTCTGTGGCAGTTCCATCTTTATTGGATAGATACTGCAGGCTCAGCAGCCATGTATTCAAATGGGGCCCCTTCTGGCACCATTTTTCCATTATCCCCCTCAATATATGATGGATTTGGATGATCCCAGTTTTCATGGATATATATAATTGGGATTGTATTTATTTTGGAGATTTTGCTTAAGCCACTATGGAGTAAAGGGACATTCCTCTCTCCACCTATGTTTATGGGAAACCTCCTGCTAATTTGTGGCACCTCCTTCAATTCTTGATGGATTTGAATTGTTTCTAGGTTGATGGCTGCGTCAGACCAGGGCCCTTTACCCTCATTTGGACTCCCCCACCAGTTCTACCATATCTTCAATTCTGGTCCAATTTACATGATTCCAATTTTCATGGGTAGATCTATGGTTGCTGAAGTTAGGTTACAAACCCTGGAAACCTGAGTTCAAACCTGAACCTGACCTGTGGTCAGGTTCAGGTTAAGTTCAGGTTTTGGGCCCCCAGGTTTTCAGGTTCAGGTTAGGCTCAGGTTTAACCCAGGTTCAAACCTGAAATCATGAGCCCCTTCTGAGCTGAACACTGATTTTAACCATAATCCAGAATGAGTCATCAATTCTGGCAAGTTCCAGAATTATGTAAGCAGGTTCCTTGGTGGAGAAATATGTTACTTTGAAGTGAAGTTAGGGTCCCTTCAGCTGCACAGTTTTGCTCTACATTTGGTCTATATCAATACAAAATATTTAGATCAACATTTCCTTGAAATTGAGCATATTTAGACCAAATTTAGAGTCAGTGTTCAGTGCCACTGAATATATATACTCTATATATTCTGTGATCAGTTAAGCACCCAACCCTGAGGGCAAGAACCAAGTCTGTAAGCATGACCCTAGACCAAACACCAATGCAAGACTTCCAACCCAGTTATGGACACCTTGGTCAGTCATCTAAGCCTACCTAGTTAGGTACCACTTTTGGGGCAGATAATGGTACCTAAGTAGGTCCCATCACTATTCCAGCTGAAATGGCCATTTTATGGCCTGTACCTTCTGGCCCAGAATTGGCCGAAATGGCTGAAAATTGGCCGAAAATTGGCCAAAACTGGGACTTAGAGAATCTCAGACTTGCAGGACAGCAGGCCATATGGACTTATCAGTGATAATAGTGTTCCATTTATAATTATTTATTTATTATCATTATACATATATTTGAGGCCTGCCTAGGCAGGCTTTCTGGTTACCCATTTGCATGTTGAGCACTCGCCCAATTAGGACTTATTTATTTATTTATTTATTTATTTAAAAATTCAATTAGTAAAAAAATACCACACCCGCTTGGGTGGGTGTGGTACTGTCCATAGAAATAAAATAAAAAAACTACTTAGTAGCACCACACACCTGCATGGGTGGGTGTGTGGTACTGTCCTTAAAAATAAAAAAATAACAAAACTACTTAGTAGCACCACACACCCACATGGGCAGGTGTGTGGCACCATCCTTAAAAATAAAATAAAGAATAAAAAATAAAAAAACTACTTAGTAGCACACACCTGCTTGGGCGGGTGTGTGGTACCATCCATAGAAACTTAAAAAAAAACTAAGTAGCACCACACCCGCTCAAGTGGGTGTGGCACTGTCCATAGAAATTAAAAAAAAAAAACAACCTAGTAGCACCACACACCCGGCCTAGCGGGTGTGTGGTGCCTTCCGCTTCTTCATTGGGACTTGGTGGGCTCATTGCTGGCCATTTCAAGGGAAGGGGGCCATGGCTTGGCGGCTCACCATTGGGCTGGTCGTTTGGACTGGTCCCTAGTGTCTGTTGGGGTGGGCACACCCGCGGTAGTGGGTGTGTGGTCTGGCCTGGTTTCACTCCTCGGTTTGGTGGGTTTCGTTTGGCACTTGTTTTGGTGGGTCATGTTGTTGGTTTCCATGTGGTGGTATAGAAGAAGGATTGGGAGCTCCGATGACTGTCAAATCAAACTCTGGTTCAGCCAGTGTGTAGATGGGAGACTGTATTTCTGTTTTTATTCAATGGGCTGGTTTGCTCTGATGGTTGATCACTCTCTAACAAGTTGTGTATGGTATTCAGTGATGGTAAGGCGATGGTATGGACTAGCTATAGTCAATGATATATCGTGGGATGCTTATGAAAGGCTTATACGTGTTGTATTGAACTGTTTACTGCTATTTGTGTGTACCTATTTGTGTCCTCCTGGTCAAAATGTGGATTCTAAAGAGGGTTCTGGACTAGTTTAAGCTTGATTCAGTGTGTCAATGTATTTCTTTCTTCTTCTGACTTGACTTTATTATTGCTCACCTTTCCTTGGATGTCCAGCAACTCTAACCTTAGGTCCTGCAACTATCCTTGGCTTAGTATTTCGCGTAGAGGGCTTCCAGTGACTTAGTCTTGACAACCTTGTATATGACTTAGCTCCAGATGGCTTTCAGATCAGTACTCTCTTCAGATGCAAGCAGATTTGTAGACAGTAGTATATTCCAGTAGTGAGAAGATGATGGGGGGATACAGGAAAATCTACCAGCTTTTATACCTTTCTGAAGGTGGCTGTGTTTAAAGAATATGACTCACTCCTAAGTGAGTCATATGTGAGAACAATAGGGTTGTCAAGGAGGATGAGTCATTCATAAGGTGGTTGCATGATAGGTGAGTCATTCATAAAGTGGTTGCAAGATAGGTGAGTCATTCATAAAAAGAACAAAAGGGTTGCTAAGAAGGTGTTATCTTTCATAAAGAGTTGCAAGATAGGTGAGTCATTCATAAACAGAACAAGAGGGTAGTCATGGGGGTGTTATCTTTCTTATCTGTGAGGTTCTAGAAGTTATTTGTGGCAATGGGAGATGAAATCAAAGGATATTTCCGAGTTTTTGGAGATTAATTTGTTTGTAGTCCAGTGGTTAAGATGTTTTTGTTGCTGGTTGATAATGGGGACAAGTGCATGGGATGGGATTGGATGCAGAAACAACAGTTTCCATCCATAATAGACGTTCTTGGTATCATTCGATGCGGATTTTTAACAGCTTTCTGGGCACGGTGGTTCCGAGCAGATCCGGTGTAAACTGACAGAGAAATTCGTTTTTTACTGATGGGTGTTGATTCTGATAGTAATATTGTTCTGTAGAGTTCAGTTTTGATCTGTTCTTCGCGTGCTTAGTACCGTTGGATGTGGATTTTTTATATCTTTCCAGGCGCGGTTGTTCCGAAAGGATTGGATGCGGACTGACGGAGAAATTCGTTTTTTACTGAAAATCTCGGATTTTGACAGTAATATTGGTCTGGAGAGTGCATTTTGGTCCGTTCGACTTGTGTTTGGTATCATTCGAAAGGTATGAATCATGGCTTTCCGAGAGTTATATGGGCGTACCTCTCCGATCAAAACTGACGGAGTTATAGAACGAATTCGATTTCTGCGCATAGCCGTAATTGATTTTGTAATAGGTCACATGATCATTCCAATGGCTGGGATCAATGGATATTCGCATTTTCTGATACTGGATGTTTTTATCTTCCACAGCGGGGGCGTTGTCATTCCCTGGGGGGGTTCCTTTGGTGGGTCTTCATTTTGGTGTTTGTGGTAAGATGGTACCTAGAATAATAAATAATGTGTTAGTAAAAAATTAAAACCAGCGTAAAAAGAGCAGCATCTGCTGCTCTTTTTATGCTGTTGTGGGTACATGAGGTTACTTACCTTGTATAGAACCACACACCCACCATAGCGGTGTGGAAGATAAAAACATCCAGTATCAGAAAATGCGAATATCCATTGATCCCCACCATTGGAATGATCATGTGACCTATTACGAAATCAATTACGGCTACGCGCAGAAATCAAATTCATTCTATAACTCTGTCAGTTTTGATCAGAGAGGTACGCCCATATAACTCTCGGAAAGCCACGATTCATACCTTTCAAATGGTACCAAACACAAGTCGAACGGACCAGAAATGCACTCTCCAGACCAATATTACTGTCAAAATCCGAGATTTTCAGTAAAAAACGAATTTCTCCGTCAGTTCGCATCCAATCCTTTCGGAACAACCGCGCCTGGAAAGATATAAAAAATCCGCATCCAACGGTACTAAGCACGCGAAGAACAGATCAAAACTGAACTCTACAGAACAATATTACTATCAGAATCAACACCCATCAGTAAAAAATGAATTTCTCTGTCAGTTTACACCGGATCTGCTCGGAACCACCGTGCCCAGAAAGCTGTTAAAAATCCGCATCGAATGATACCAAGAACGTCTATTATGGATGGAAACTGTTGTTTCTGCATCCAATCCCATCCCATGCACTTGTCCCCATTATCAACCAGCAACAAAAACATCTTAACCACTGGACTACAAACAAATTAATCTCCAAGAACTCGGAAATATCCTTTGATTTCATCTCCCATTGCCACAAATAACTTCTAGAACCTCACAGATAAGAAAGATAACACTCCCTTGACTACCCTTTTGTTCTGTTTATGAATGACTCACCTATCATGCAACCACTTTATGAATGACTCACCCTCCTTGACAACCCTATTGTTCTCACATATGACTCACCTAGGAGTGAGTCATATTCTTTAAACACAGCCACCTTCAGAAAGGTATAAAAGCTGGTAGATTTTCCTGTATCCCCCCATCATCTTCTCACTACTGGAATACACTACTGTCTACAAATCTGCTTGCATCTGAAGAGAGTACTGATCTGAAAGCCATCTGGAGCTAAGTCATATACAAGGTTGTCAAGACTAAGTCACTGAAAGCCCACTACACGAAATACTGAGCCAAGGATAGTTGCAGGACCTAAGGTTAGAGTTGCTGGACATCCAAGGAAAGGTGAGTGAAAACAAAGTTAAGTCAGAAGAAGAGAGAAACACATTGACATACTAAATCAAGCTTAAACTAATCTAGAGCCCTCTTTAGAATCCGCATTTTGACCAGGAGGACACAAATAGGTACACACAAATAGCAGTAAACAGTTCAACACAACACATATAAGCCTTTCACAAGCATCCCACAATATATCATTGACTATAGCTAGTCCATACCACAATCTTATCCTCCACTGAATACCATACCTAACTTGTTAGAGAGTGATCAACCATCAGAGCAAACCAGCCCATTGAATAAAAACAGAAATACAGTCTCCCATCTACACACTGGCTGAACCAGAGTTTGATTTGACAGTCATCGGAGCTCCCAATCCTTCTTCTATAGCGGATGTGTGGTTCATGCGTTGTTTCATGTCTTCGTTCGGCGTGTTGTCATCATGGGTTTTGGTGGGTTATCATTTCGGGGGGGGGGGGGGGGGGCAGTTCCCTTTCACAGGTCTTCATTTAAAGCAAGAGCCTAGAATGATAGATGTATTAGTTAGAAAATTAAAACTGGTGCAAAAAGAGCAGCATTCGCTGCTCTTTTTTGCGCCGTTGGGGGTGTACAGCTTTACTTACCTTGTAGTACCACACCTGCCAAAGCGGGTGTGGTAGGCTATTGCATGGGGGTGGCACCCCCCTTCAGGGGGTTGGCCAATCCTGCCACTTTTTTTGAAGCTAGCTCTTCAAGGTTTGAGGAGGGGTGGTGGGGAACCCCCCCTACCCACATCTCAAGCCTTGAAGAGCTAGCTTCAAAAAAAGTGGCAGGATTGGCCAGATTACTCTGTGGGGTTGGCATATTTGCCAACCCCACAGAGTAATCTGGCCAATCCTGCCACTTTTTTTGAAGCTAGCTCTTCAAGGCTTGAGATGTGGGTAGGGGGGTTCCCCACCACCCCCTCCTCAAACCTTGAAGAGCTAGCTTCAAAAAAAGTGGCAGGATTGGCCAACCCCCTGAAGGGGGTGCCACCCCCACGCAATAGCCTAGGGTGTGGTACTCATTTGTACTGCAGTCGCGTGCCTTCCTCTATCAGGTTTTCGTACGGGGTTCAGGTGGGTTTGGGGGTTGTTGGGTGTGGACTCGTTAACCTAGAAACTATAATAAAAAAACAAATAATATGTTAGTAAAACAGAAAGAAAAATTTACGTGAAAGGAGCAGTGTACGCTGCTCCTTTGGCGCAATAAAAACTTATCTTAAGATTACCACACACCTGCCAAAGCGGGTGTGTGGTTTGTCTGGGGGTTCCGTGGTCCTGTGTCATGCGTCCTTGTTCCTGGGTTTTGTTTGGCGCTCGTTCTTTTGGCGGGGCACGTTTGTGGCTTTTGTTTCATGGGGGCATTGTCATTTGTGGGGGGGGGGGGGGGGGGGTTCGTTCAGTGGGTCTTCATCTTGCTGTATGTACTTCAGACGATAACCTAGAATAATAAATAATGTGTTAGTTTTAAATTAAAACCAGCGCAAAAAGAGCAGCATTCGCTGCTCTTTTGTGCCATTGGACCTTACTTACCTTATGTAGAACCACACCCGCTGAGGTGGGTGTGGTTCTGTGGGGCATGATGTTGGTGGTGTCATTGGGTGTGGTGTCATTGAGCCGCTCGATCAGCCCGTCCCCATCGCTGGCGTCCTCATTGTATTGTGTTGTTGTTTGGCATGGTTTTGCTTGGCAGGATTTCATTCGGTGGGGTTCATTTAGTGTGGTGTTGTTAGTTTGGTTCATTTGGCGGGGTTTCGTTTGGTACCTGGGACCAGGCCATGACCTGGAATAATAAAAGTATGTTAGTAGAAGAATTGAAAGCAGTGCAAAAAGAGTAGCTTGCGCTACTCTTTTTGCGCTATTGTATCTATTGAGATAAAACTTACCTTATGACCACACACCCGCATCAGCGGGTGTGTGGTCACATGGCTGTGGTCATGCACTGTTGCCATTGCTGCTGCTGCCATTGCTGCTGCTGCTGCTGCTGCTGCTGCTGCTGCTGCTGCTGTTGTGTTGTGGTCATGCGGTTGCATTTCTGTTGCTGGGTGTGGCTGCGTAGTTGCGAAATTCAATGCCCGCAATTGCCGACACTCGAGAAGTGCCCAAGCACTGGCACTGCAAGCACAGTACACAATAGGAACAAGCATGTATATTTAAAATAAATACTATATAATAAATATTTGCCCAGGAAAATCCGAAGAAGCCAATGATAATGAGTCAGAGGTCAATAAGGCATGAGATGGCTAATTGCAGAGTGGATTGGGCCACTTCTACACATCAGAATTGGCCCAAATTTGAATATAGTAATGGTATATATACACCCTACATGGGCGATTGATTATCTCGGATGATAATCACATTTTTCAATTTTTCACACCTTCAATTCCCTATTTAGGGAATTGAAGGTGTGAAAAATTGAAAAATGTGATTATCATCTGAGATAATCAATCGCCCATGTAGAGCGTATATATAACACTACTCTATTCAAATTTGGGCCAATTCTGATGCATAGAAGTGGCCCAATCCACTCTGTAATCTTCTTCCGGTTTTCCTGGACAATTTTTTATTATATAGTATTTATTTATAATATACATGCTTGGTACTATTGTGTACTGTGCTTGCAGTGCCAGCGCTTGGGTGCTTCTTGAGTATTGGCAATTGCCAGTGTTGAATCTGCATCTTGCTTCCTATCTCTGCAACCACAACAAGCAACTGCCCGAAAAGGCAACCACATGACCATGCACCTGCCGCTGCAGGTGTGTGGTCACAAGGTGAGTATTTTTTCTAGTAGATACAATGGTGCAAAAAGAGCAGCGAAAGCTGCTCTTTTTGCGCTGCTTTGGAACATCTTACTAATGTCTCTTTATTTATTTTAGATTGAGGCCTCGTCCAATGCACGATGAGAGCCCAAACAGCCATGGGACATACAGAAACACGATGCAGCAATGCGACATCTGGCAACATGACACAGAAACGCGACACATGACAGTGCGACATGGCAATGCGCCAAATGGCAACATGCCAAACGAAGACGTGCCAAACAAAGATGCGACACATGGTAATGCAACACATGGCAATGCGACCTATGGCAACGTGCCAAACAAGCACGCGACCACGCCAAATGAGGCCCCCAGGAACCACACACCCGCCACGGCGGGTGTGTGGTACTATATAATGTGAGTCCCCCCCCAGTAACTACAGGCACACAAAAAGAGCAGTGAAAGCTGCTCTTTTTGCATGGTCTTTAACTCTTAACTAATGTATAATCTTATATTCTAGGTCACCACTTCCTGCATGAACGAATACCTACGCAAGAACCCCCATAACCCTGCCGATTGACACCCAAACGAGGGGACCCATACAAACTGCCGCACATGTGAGCTGGAGTACGGCTCCAGTACCCCACACCCACTGCAGCGGGTGTGGGGTACTACAAAGTAAGATTTCTTTTCATTTTTTATTCTTGTGGCGCAAAAAGAGCAGCGTAAGCTGCTCTTTTTGCGCTGCTTTGGAATTTTTTTTTTACTGACATGCATTATTCTAGATTGGGGCCCGTCCAACACAGGACAATAACCCACGAAACAACGAGAGCCCAAACAGCGACGTGCCACATGGCAATGCGACACAGCAACATGATACATGGCAACATGATACACCAATGTGACACAGCAATGGGCCAATGACGCGACCGCACCAAAGCCCATGGTAATGCGCCAAATGAGGGCACGGAATCACACACCTGCCCCAGCGGGTGTGTGGTTCTATATCAGGTAAGTCCCCACCCTCCTCAGTACCTACAGCCATGCAAAAAGAGCAGCGAAAGCTGCTCTTTTTGCATGGTTTTTGATTCTAACTAATTTAAAAATTTTATCTTGCAGGTCTCAATGCCCCACAAATGAATACTGATGCAAAACCCCTGTGCCCCCCTGTATCGATGCCCAAACGACGGACATCTGTAGGAACTGCCGTATGTACACAGGCTCAGTACCCCACACTGCTGCAGCAGGTGTGGGGTACTAGGAGGTATGTTTTATTTTTATAAATGTCTTCTTGTGGTGCAAAAAGAGCAGCATAAGCTGCTCTTTTTGCGCTGCATTAATATTCAACTAATTCCTTAATTATTTCTTTAGATCCTAGGCCAGAACCTGGGCAAACTCCCGAATACAAATCTGCCAAACGACGCTGCTGACAATAACCACGAACGAACCTGCAAATGAAAACTGGCCCCCTTGAGGGAGCGCCCAAATGGAGCCGGCCCCCAATTGGGGCATGTGAACCCCACCCGCTGCAGTGGGTGTGGTGGGTATATGCAGGTGCGTGACCCACATCAACCATCCCCCCCTGTGGTGGCAGACCCCAGGGGGGGATAATATGTATATAGTGTAATATGTATATAATAATAGTAGTAATAATAATAATAATAATAAATAGTAAACAAATAATAATAAATAAGTATATAATCTAGCACAGCCATGGATTGGCTGACAGATGGCCCAAAAACTGAATTGGAATGGCCTGATTTTGGCTGTAAGGTTTGGGGGACCTATTAGGTACCATTTTCTGCCCTGAAAGTGGTACCTAAATTAGGTCCCCTATGTGACTGACCAGCCTGGTTATGGATGCTGTGGTTCAGGTTTAAACCTGTGGAACCTGAGTTTAAACCTGAACCTGACCCAGGTCAGGTTCCATTGGGGTCAGGTTTCATTTCATTTTCTTCAGGTCAGGTTCAGGTTTTGCCCTTGCCCTGAATCCAAAAACCCATCTGAAACCAGGTTTAAACCAGAACCTGAAAGGTAGGGTGTAGGTTCCATTCCATGTAAATTGACCACTATTCTGGCACCAAATCTGGCAATTTACACATGTGACTATAGTTCTGGAGTCAGAAGTCACATGACTTGGCCATCAAATGAGGTAATTGGTGTAGGTCACAAGTCACATGACAGAATGTAATGACTAAATACCATCTCCAGAAGATGTGTGAGCAGTAAATTGAAGTGAAAGGGTGCTGTAATATAGTGTATTACATAAGGGAGTTCGGACTCAAAAGTCATGTATATATGGCAGATGCCGAGATTGAATAGTAAACTTTTGCCCAGATCTTCATCACTCAGTGGGAAGCCATGAACCCTTGTCTCAGTCTCTGCTTCTTCTATCTGGCTGTCCTGTTGGCCCCTAGCAGCCATTAATAGCTAGCCCCAGCCTTCTGTCTGGGCTTCCTGGTAGTTGGGCTCCCACACAACTCCTAGGACAGTGAGTAGGACAGCCCTCCCCTCTCACTGACCCCTGCTCTCTCCTTAGGTAGTGACTGTGCCACTTGGCCAGTCACTACTTTACTATCTTTCACCATCCTCCCATTCCATCTACAACCTTTTCTCCTGTGCTCAGGGCAAAGCCAGTGCTTAGCCCTGTGTGCAGCTCCTCCACCCAAAGCCAGTGCTAAGGGTGGTGTGATTACCCTTTCACCTTCTTATCCCCTTATCCCCTCCCATCTGGCTCCCAACCTGTTGACTCCGCTTTGTCCAAGTATGACAACAAGTGCCCTTCTGAATCCAGGAGGCACTTCATTACAGGGGCTAGGAAGGATCTAAAGCAGGATGTAAAGGGAGTGGCAGAGGCAGAGGCTTGAGCAGAGGGTCTAGATATTCTGTAGTACCCCCTGAAAATGTTGGCTTCCCTCATACCTCAGGTTTCAGGTTTAAACCAGGTTTAAACCTGAACCTGACCTGAATGAGACTGCTGAACCTCAGGTCAGGTTCAGGTTTTGCCCTCATGGGTGATTTTGGAACCTGGTCAGGTTTAGTTTTGCCCAAATTGGGCAAAACCTGACACAAACACTGACCATGGCAACCATACATAGGGGTGCATAGCCAGTGGTACTGACTTGATGAATGATCCCTTTGTAGGGGTTTCTGCTGATGTTCAGAAGAAAACTAGAGCAAGTCGAACAACAGAGTCTAGACTTAGTCTTTAGTAAACGACAAAGGACTGGTTCTTATTACTGAGGATAGGCATAGGAATCAAGGGCTGGATATAGGGGTAGAGTAGGCTATTGCGTGGGGGTGGCACCCCCATGCAATAGCCTAGGGTAGAGAGAGTGTGTGGAGGGTTTGGATGAAAGAGATGAAAGGTTGAAAGGTTGGTGAATAAGGGCTAAAGTGTGAGAAGGGTGTGAAGTCGATCAAGAACTTAGGTAAGACTTGTTACAGGTTACTAAGGGCCTTAAATCCTCTCCAAGCGTACTGAAGATCTTCCTCTTGATAAGCTGTGCTAGACTTATTTATGCTAGGCTTAAGCTATTGAGGGCTTGGTCTTCCAATACTTGTGAAGTCAGATTTCTCCTTTTCTACCGTAGAACTTAGTCTAGTGTGGCTAAGGTGATCTGGATGTGTGAAGAATAGAGTGAATATTGGGGAATCCCCTCTTTTTCTTCTGGGTGTGTGAAGAATAGAGAGACTGCCAGGGGCTACCTCTGAATTTCTTGTCTTTCTACCTAAGATTCCCCCTCCTTTTATGCCTGTCAGAGAGCCCCTATTACAAAGCATTCCCCTGTCTAGTTATAGAAGGATGGGAAATGAACCTTTTGTTCTATCCTAAAAATAACCTATGACTCATCTATGACTCATATGCCTTATTGTTCCTAAATGAACTTATTGTTCTACCCTAAAAATATCTTATGACTCACACATTCTAGAAGGGTGTAGCACAGCAATGGTTCTAGAAGGGTGGAGTCCATGTTCTAGAAGAGCACAGCATCTCCTAATGGTGTTGCTATGGTGCCTTTATGAGGTCTAATTTAGGGTTGCTATGGTCCTTAATGTTTCCCTCAATATTGACTACCATTTATGGATCAAAAGGACTCTTAAGTCCCAAGGCTAGCCTTACCAGGTTACCTAATTACATGTCTAGGTTGCCTGGCTTTACTAGTGTGGCTGCCTGGTAAGACTTAGAGCTGAAATAGCCTAAAAAGCATTTCTTTGACCCAGATATGCTTGTACTTCTACACCCTTGATAAATTTGGCATCATGTGAACCTTACATAATCATTCTGGAGTTTACCAGATAGTGGATGAGTATGAATGCACAGTGTCTTAACATATTTCTCCACCAAGGAACCTGCTTACATAATTCTGGATTATGGTTAGAATCAATGTTCAGCTCAGATATTTCTCATGTCTGAAGGGGCTCATGATTTCAGGTTTGAACCTGGGTTAAACCTGAACCTAACCTGAACCTGAAAACCTGGGGGCCCAAAACCTGAACTTAACCTGAACCTGACCACAAGTCAGGTTCAGGTTTGAACTTAGGTTTCTGGGGTTTGTAACCTAACTTCAGCAACCATATGAGGATGGTGTATTCTTTCAGGTTGGGGGTTTAACAGTTCAAGTAAATTGGGAGATGCATCACTCTCCCAGAGGGTGTTGGTATACTCTAGCACCCAGTCCTGGATGCTGATGAAGTGTCTTGGGGAAGTGGGATGTTCACCTCTGACTTCTGGGGATGCTGAATTGTTGTCAGTCTGCAAGACAAATCTGCAATGCAAAAAAAAAACATACTGTTTAGGTTCTGCTCAAAGTAAACTGAATATCAAGTGTGAAGAGTTGGGAAGTGTTGGATAGAGCAGATCATTTCAGATAAAAGAGGGCTGGAAGACTCTCCATAGTCCCATTGTAAAGGATCTGTGGACATACTGGGTGTGGGATCTGGAGGAGCTGCCAGTGGATCCACCAATTTCTTTTTGAACTAGGGGAGCTTCAATTTCAGTTCTGAGGTGGCAGAGGAGATATCAGAAGAGGGAGCCAAGGCACTTGTGGATCCTGAGTTTTTTTCCCAGTTGGCTTTCTCATTTTCATATTCATCTGCTTTGGAGGCATGGTGGGAATCATACAGATAGAGCAGTTATCTCAACCACAGACCCTTATGACCCTGGAGCAGATTTACCACTCCAAAGCACATGAGTAAGCAGAGATCAAAGATATAACCCTGGATAGCAGTTCCAAGATGGAGGATGGAATCTCTCTCCACCCACTACACTCAACACATGGTGAAAAAACATATGAGAGGCTGTAGAACTAACAAATCTTGTGGATCTGGAGCCCACAGACTAGATAGAATGTGCACCCACAGATTTTATGAGCCATTAGGTTGGAGTTTGGTTCTGCACTGCTGTGAAATGCCAAAACATTCCCTAATTTGTCAGATTTTTGATAGTTACAAATTTGCATTTTCCCCACCTTCAGTGAAGAATTGTGCCTGAACTGCCAGTCCATTCATTGCCATTTTTTGTACAGACAAGGATTATCTAGGGTTACCATCTTTCCATCAGTGATTTGGACCACTTTAAGTTCTCAAGGGTAGTTGGCACTCTGTGGCCACACAACCTATCATGTTTTTCTCATTCCATATACTTATATACAGTATATTATGTGTCCTTCATACAGTATTGTTCTTTATTGATCTACAAGATGCAAAAATGTGAATTTTGAGTTTTTTTTTCCTGTGTTGCATGCATAAATGTCTTGCAGACAGTTCTCCTGAGTTTGGGAACAAATGGGCGAGAACTGAGCAAGTAGTTAGGTTGGGGACAAACAGGTCCCAGAATTACCAAATATGCCTCCTTCGATGCGGCACACAGCCACCAAATGGAGCACTCTGATTGGTCAATTGCTTGTTACAATCACTCTGCTTCATCCAATTGCTGCTGCTCCCCCTCCATGTCTTCTCTGACTTCCTCCTCACCAAGCCTATCTCTGTCATCATCTTCCTCACCTCCGTCATCTTGTGTGTCCACCTGCATGGAGTCATGGTACTCCCTGGCCTTGACACTGCTACTTTTGCTGACATCTAACACAGGCTTTCTCACCTTGGGCTGCTTTGGTTTTGCTGGGCAGCAGCTTCCCTGCCCCTTGACCCATCCATCCTTGATAACCTGCCAGGCTGTGCAGTCAATCACCCATTGAGTGAGATCTTTGGTGTGAAGCCTCTTTGCTGCCTCCATGGCTGCCTTCTTTTTTGCCACTCGGTCTGCATTAGCTGCAGCCTTTGCTCTTGCCATAAGTCTCTCCTCCTGCTCCTTCTTCTTCTCTAGTTCATGCTCAACCAGGGCTGCTCGGAATGATGGTTGGGGTTGGCTAAGAACATGACCTTTGCCATTCAACAAGAGCTGGACCTGAGCGGAGGTCAGGGTTTTCGTCTTCTTCTTCTCCTGAACATGCAGCATTGCATTGACTTTCTTGATATCTATGTTTTGCAGCACAAGTTGCACATTATTGGTCTCGATGATCCATTGCTGGCTAGCATTCCAGATGCATGTGAGGTCTAGCTCAGTTCATAGTTGTCTGTTTTCATCTTCATGTGATGGTTCTGAGTGATCCCCAGGCCTAGAGTCCATGGCCAAATCCCAATTAGGAGCTCAGAGTGGGCAAATAGGCTTGAAAATGAGAGGTATGAGTTTTGATGAGGAGTGTGCTGGCGAAGATGAAACTAGGTGATGGTATGATGTAGAATCAAGGGCTTCTTGGATGGCCTCACACACATGGTCCTTTGCAGTCTTTTGAGTGGGAACAATGGGAGACTGGTCCCCTAGGTCTTGTTGTATGAGACGAGGTGTGTCTTCTGCTATTTCTGCCTCAGCATTGGGCTGATTTTGAGCCCTAGGGTCATGGGCTGGATAGAGAAGGTGCAAAATATGCTTGACCAGACTGGGCTGTTCAACAGGAAAGTCACCAAGTGTCGAGGTGGGTATGGATGGAGCCATCATGGAAGGGGTGACAATGGCAGGGTTGAATGGTATTATACCAGTCTTCCTCCAAGCACTGAGGATGTTTGCCTTCATAAATGCAGTGTAGTGTGCACCAGCATAGATGAGGAAGAAATTGGTCTTGCCAATGGGTTCTGAATTATTCTGTTCCCATTCAAGGCAGCATTGGCCAAAAGCAATTTTGAGCACCCCAAATATTGCCACATCTAGACCCTGAAATACATGTGTCCCATGGGGTGGATAACAAGCAAGTATAATCCAATTATTGAGAGTGAAGTCAATAAATTCGAGGGTGAGGTGAGAGATGTGACCATCCAAAAACAGGGCACGAAGTTGACCATTTGCTTTCTCTCATGTCTCTTCTTGGAATAACCCTTCAATCCAGCTGAGCCCTAGTTCGTTGTCTGTCCATCCTTTTGGTGAGATTGCAATCCTTTTTGGAAAGACCATAGGAATCAGCGTCATGAACTTGGAAAACTGCCCATGCTTACTTCACTCCTAGTGGATTTGTCTCCTCCTCAGCTACACCCCAAGACTTCAGGAAGTTCTGCCCCTTGTAGATGATGGTAGGGGTGAGGTAGCTCCCATCACCACAAATTGCGCACACCACAGTAATGCTCTCACGTGTACTGGTGCATCTCTCCTTCTGCTGCTTCTCACCACTTGGGCCCAGAACCTTATGACAGATCCCCAGCGAGGGAATGAATCCAGTCTCATCAAATCCATATACATTTTCAGGTAGGATTGGATCACCATCAGAGAACTTGCCACCAAGGACATCCTTAACAAGCTTGTACCATTCTTTTGTTGTAGTTGGATTGACGGCGCATGCCCAGCACTGATCAAGGGAGGATGACCAATATGTTGAGATACAAGTTCCATGCTTAGCAATGAAAGTATGGGTCCACTGCTTGCCAAGTTTAAAGTCAGGCCTGGCACACTTCATGCAAATAAGGGCCTGTGCCTTCTCCCTCAGCATATGGTGTGTGAAGGGGAAGCCTTGGGAAGCCTGTTCTATAACCCAGTCAATGAGCACCTTGCTCTCCACCACAGAGAGGTGGGCCTTTGTAGCATTAAACTCAGCAAGGGTGCACTTCCCACATTTCTGATTACAAAGTGTACAGTGAGAGACATTATGCTTGGCAGCTGCTTTGGGAATGGAAAGGCCAGTTTGTAAGTGGTCTTGGAGAGCTGCACCATATGCTGCCTCCTTTTTTTTCTGGCTTCTTGACACTTCCTCAGCAGATTTTTTGCACACACCATGGCCCACTTGTCCATTGGGTATGTAGATGAGTGGGGATCAAAGATGATGGGATAAGACCAAAACTTCAAGTATAAAAGTGTGATTGAAATTAGGGTATGGTCTGATCAACACTATTTCCTACAGATATCTCTGACCACTCTCCCAATTAAGCATCAGAGTGCCCTTGGTCAGCTATATTTTAATAGTTTTTTCCATGTGTTGTCACTTCCAGAAAGACTTAGGGACACATGCAAAGGTGGGTTGTGAGACTTGGAAGAGGGTGGACATTGATTTCCTCACCACTGCCACACATGATCACTTGAAGCTCTTTAACTCTGGTCAAAGAAAGGTATTCACAGGGCCTACCCAACACCCCATATTTTATTGCTATAGCTTCACCCTAGCACTAACATGGGTGGTTTTACAAAAGTAAATGTGAAATTTTGCAAATATGAAACCTTGAAATCACTGTAACTCCCGTCATAGGACAATCTAAGGTCTGAAATTCTCAGAGGGTATGGACCAGTCATAAGCTACATTATTTCAATTCAGAGCTAAGAGATAGCTATCAAACTGGGTGAGCTAAATGCAAATGTATAAAGGAAGTGTAGAAACTGAAGGACACATAATATACTGTACCACTACCACTCATATAGTTGCACAAGACAGAGCCTCTCCAAGTTGTGAAAATACTGTGCCAATTTTGGCACAACCATGTGAATACTGCCCTATATTTTGACCATAGTGTCACAAGAATTCCATGCTGGTCAGTCACTTTTGCCCATCATATTAGATATAATGCACATTGCATTTATTATATCTAATTAGATGTATTTACTGTGGTCCCCCTGGGGGCCCTGGGAGGTGTTTTGGAGGCAGGTATCCTACAGCCAGGGGCCCCTGGGGGCCTCAAGAGACTTTTAGGGGCCCCAAAATGGCCTTGGGACTGCCTCCAAAAACCTTGTTCTAATAATGGATATTTTCTAAGTTCACTGGCACAAGGGGAGGGGCCCCAATTATTATTCAAAATTATGTAAGTATAAATCTCTATGAGTCAATACTGGAGTCCCAGTCACTACTTCCTGCATCGGAGGCCCATCATCTGAGCACTGCTGACAGATTAGATCTGAAGCAGCAAGGATATCCATATCTGCCAGAACAGGAGCAGGCTCCAGTTCTAGATCTTCATCATCATTGGAACTATCAACATTGCTCTCAATGCCATTGGAATCTAGTTTTCTGGGCCTATCAGACTGCTGTGGTCTTGCATGGGCTGGAGCCTGTATCTGTTCTGCCAAAAGTCCTACACTGTGTGACAATGGGTGTTGAGCTGGCAATGATGGAGCCATGGCATCAGATATGACCAAAGCATCCAGTGATCACCCCCAAGTCTGGCCAAGATTGCAAACAACTCAAAGACATTCCAAGAGGAAGAATTTCATGTCTGAGTCTTAGATTCAAAGCATTCATTAGAAGAATTGGCCAAACTAAAAAGAAAAATATCATACCTGTAGAAGAATTCAATAGAGTCATCATTGCAGCTGATTCCTCATCAAACCAATGTTTGAGAGAATGTCTTTCTCTCCAACAAAGCTCAAGTTCATCTCAACAGTTACAACTCAGTCAGCCACAAATGTAGGTCTAGTTAGATATTATGAGCCTTGCATTTATATAGTCTAACTAGAGGTTTTGATGCTGGGGCCCCTGGGGCCAGCTAACCTGATTTCTGTGGTTCAGGCAGGGGCCCCCAGGGGCCCCTGTGTGGGACTTCACATATCAAACCAAGCTCCAACTTATAGATCTCAACTAGGACTCTCTCCCATACCACTGTAGTAGAACCAACTTCTATTATGAGAAGTATGTACAAACTATGGATACAGAGGAGTATTTATACACAGGAGTGGGATTAGAAAACTATAAGAAGTGATGTAGTTATACACAGGGGTGGAATTAGAAGAGTATAAGTCATGAGACGAGGTCACTGGGACATTAGAAGAGATTATGGTTATTTGAGTCTTGTGGAAAAAGAAGAGAAGTCCATAGATTGAGTTGATCAGTGGAGATATTGGAGAGATCAAACTGAATGGGAGATAGTGACACAGAGCTGGTCATTGAGGTCAGATTGGTAGGATAGACAGGCACACCAGAATGTGTCACTGTGGGCACTGTGTTACTGAAGGTCAATGTTGATGGTCCATACAGGTTTGGATTAGAACCCAGACCCATTGTACTTAAGCCTAAATTGACACCAAGGCCTGAACCTGAACCATCAGAGTTCCAAACACCACCTGGACCAACACCAGGGTGCATTGTGGCCACAGGATTTGAACTCAAAGTTGCCAAATGATCCAAATTCAAAGTTGCTGAAGGATCCAAATTCAAAGCCATTGAATGGTCCAAATTTGAAGTTCCCAAATAATTCAAACTTGAACTTGCTGGAGGCTCCAATCTTGAACTCACTGGAGGATCCAATCTTGAATCCGCTGGAGGACCCAATCTCAAAGTCACTGAATGACTTGAAGTTGTGGGAGAATTCGATGCCAAAGCCATCAGGTTATTGAAGTCCAGAGAATCAGAGTCAGATTCATCAATGAAGGGCTTTGATTGAATGCGAGTAGACCTCACAATGCCCTTGGACTTGGCAGCAGAAGCTGGGGCTTTCTGAGATTTCTGTGAGGTCAGTTTGGGCTGCCTTGTTGAAGTTGTGGTTGACTTGGATCTGAAGTCTAGCCCTGCATCTTGGACACAGCAGACTGCATTACCATCCCTGTCAATGACCAATGGGACAGCAGTGTCATCATCAGCATCATCCTTGCCCCATCTTTCAAGCTTAATGGGGCAGCTATTCCCCTTTTGGAACTTGGAAACAAAGAATCTCCACTGTCCACCTTCCCAGCTCTTGTTGGTGTGGCTTGGATGTGGAGCAGGGCATTCTTCTTCAAGCAGCCACCCAATGAAGTGAATATGATGCCAGCAAAGCAATGCATGTAATTGGACCCAAGGAATGGAAACCGGAAACCAGGCATGGCCATTGGAGATGAACAAGTTCCTCAAATGCTTTGAGGTTGCAGAGTAGGCTGAGTCTCTGGTCTTAAGTTCGTGTTCTCACTGTACTTTTTCTGCCTCTTCATGCCACTTCAAAATTCCAGTAGCATCCAGCCACTCATTCATGAGTTTAACAAACAGCTCCTCAAGAGACTTCTTCAGATTAAACTGCTTCTTGGCAAGCTGTTGGATTTCTGAAGATCCAAAAAGGATGGCATTCTGTGCATGGGTGGCATATGCATCAGGCTGAGAGCAAACAACAAATGCAACAACATGGGCATTTAAAGTGGCCATGTGCTGAATTTCGCCCATGAGAAGCTTCTTTTTCTGATGGATGTATTTGGCGAGCTTGGTGCCACTTGTGACTTGGATATCCTTATCCACCTTTGATTGTTGGGCAAGTGATTGCAGGTCATCTAGCCATGCCTCTAGGCCATCAGTGTCCCCATTGAACCATTCTTTCTCCTTGGCATATTTGAGTTGAAGTTCACCTGGAGACACTAAAAAGTGGAAGGGGTTTATCAGCATCAACTAAACCATCACAATAAACATGGTGTACTAACATTTGGGAAGACCAGCAAGTTTCTGTTTTCAACTATATCCATTGAACAGATTAGGCAGCTGCTTGGAGTGGAAAGAGTCACCAAGATTTGCCAGTCAGAGGACTTGATGCAGCAGGTGGTTATATTTTTTGGCCATGGCTTCCAAAGTGTGATGAAAGGCCTCAGTAACCCCATGCACTTCATCCACCAGTGCAGTAGGAAAGAGACCCCTATTGTACTGTGGTTGGTGAGGCTGGCCTTCTCCATCACTGCTCAATTGGGTGTCAGCAATGTCATTGTCATCTTCAATGTCGCTAACACCTGCTTCAATATCTGAGCCCAGATCAGCATCTTGCAACTCCACTTCATCCTCCAAAATTGCTTCCACTCTCTTGCCCTTGCCATAGGGGACCTTGAAGGGTACATGAAGTTGTTTTCTTCAAGTGGACTTCAAAGTTGGCAAGGTGTGTGCATCGGTCACTGGGAGTTGGATTGATGGCAACACTTGATCCTTGGGATGATGAATGGGTGGCACAGGAACTGGTGCAGAAGGGTGAGTGCTTGTTATAGCGGGATTCATGGAGGGGTGACTTCCTGACAATGGCAATATGGATGGTTGGGACTCTGGATTGCTTAGGAGGAAGAAGTTAGATCGTACAAGAAGAACTGAAACCCAATCAAACATACCTTGACTTCTTAAGAGCTTTCACCAACTTCAGGATTTTGATCTCAAATTGCTCCAGCTTGAGACCACGAGTGTTGGCAAAGAAGGCCAATCCTTCAATGATGCCAAGAGCACCACATGGACCCCACCTCATCTCTTTGGCAAGATGAGATACACTTATGCCTTGAAAGATGCAATTAAGAGTGCAATCAATGAACTTGCAGTCTTCACTGGGATCTGCCCCTTGGTCAGGGAGGGACCAGAGTAGGGTGTCAACCTGGGTAGCATCCCAGACATAGAGAAGATCCCCTGGGCATGCTTCTGGAATGCTAGTAGGCAGATTAAGTGCCAATGTCCATGCGTCATTGAGCAATTTGCGAGGGTCACCAATTCATCATGCTTTGTCCAACAGCTGGTCGGGCATATCAGATTCTGGCATAGACCCTCCATCATTAGAGGAAATGTCCATGACTGAGGACAGTCTGACATGACTGCCAGATAGAAGCACTGTGGGTTCTTCATTGTACCCAAACATTGAAGATGCATGTTCAGGTTCAGAGCTTTGGATGGGTAGGAGAGGAGGATCGCTGGGGTAGTCTACCTGACTGGAAGTAGGAGTTCCATTCAGAAGTGATGCCAATCTCCGAGACTCGTGCTGATATTTGACTTCAGGGATTTTAGGGTGAGATTCGAGTTGGATATATGCCCAATTCTTAGGGGGTTGTGAGGGGGTTGATGCGATGACACAAAACTTCTTGTTCCTCTGGTTGCCTCCAGGTGGACCCAATTTTTCCTGCTGTAGACATCATGTAAGAACAGGAGCAGGGATTCTAAGTAGAGGTGTACATACCATATTGGCAGTTTCATCATTGACTTCATCGTTAGCTTTGTCATCTACCTTGTGCCTGCCAATATTGATCTGAGGATACAATGGTTCCTGAGACATCACATTCTGTTGCGAATAATAGGTGAGCTCAAACTTGCAAGACAAGAAATCAGGAGACATACAATTTTGGATGACTCCTGTGCACCTGAGGATGATGGTTCCTCAGACAGGTCATCGAAGGCTTTGTGTTTGGGGACTCACAGTTGTGATTTTCAGTATGTGATGACTTGGCACATTGTGAAAACACCCTTCACAAATTTTCTGGCCAGGTTCAGCCTGGTCAGCCAATTATTGGTATCTAACTAGATACTTCAAAGGTTGCATTTATATGCTCTAACTAGATATCAGACCCAGGGGGCCCCTAGCCATTAGGATTATTTATTTACTTATTATTATTATATACAGTAGGCTCGCCCAGTGGGGCTCACCCATGCACCCAAGAAGAGCAGCCTGTGGCTGCTCTTCTTGCACACTTGTAGCAAAATGAAAATAACATACCATAAATGATCACCCCCACCACAGCAGGGGTGTGGGCTTGCTTGGGGCCTGGCTTATATGCACATGTGGGGGTTTGTTTGGGCATTTGCATGGGGTCTGGTTCACCTGTTTGTGTGTGGCCTTGGTTGCTTGTTCTTATGGGGCGGGCCTAGCTCATGCGTTCATGTGGCCCTGTTTGCCCATTTGCATGGGGCAGTTCATGTGGGTTCGTGTCCAGGGGGTGGCTATTTTGTCACCTAAAATAAAAGATGTGTTAGTTAAATGTAATAAAGCGCAAGAAGAGCAGCCCATGGCTGCTCTTCTTGTGCGATTGTAACTCTAGAGAGAAAAACTTACCCTGAGAGTACCACACCCACCACAGCAGGTGTGGTACTCGCACATTCGTGGTTTCATTCACAGGGTTTGGTTTCACTCAGTAAGTTTGGGGTTGTGGGGCTTCGGGTCACAGGCTTCGGTTCATGGGGTTTCAGGTCATGGGTTTGGTGTTGGGGGTTTGTGCAGGGTTCAAGATCTAGAAAAATAAGGGTGTTAGTTAAACATTAAATTGCAAGGAGAGCAGCTTATGCTGCTCTTCTTGTGCCACAAAAATAAAATAAAAAAACTCATCTTGGAGTACCACACACCCGCTGCAGCAGGTGTGTGGCTCCCTATTTTCCTGTGCAGCCCAGTTTGTGGGTTCACGTCAGTCATCGGTCATTTCGCAGTTTCATTCATGGGGGTGGCCTCTGTTCAGCAGGTTTGGCATTGCAGACCTCAGTTTGGTGGGTTTGGTGTTGCAGGCCTTCAGTCAGCAGGTTGGGCATCTTGGGTTTCAATCTGTGGGTTTGGTGTTGTGGGGTTCAAGTTCAAGATCTAGAAAAATGAGCAGGTTAGTTAAATATTAAAGCATTGCAAGAAGAGCAGCTTATGCTGCTCTTCTTGTGCCACAAAAATAAAAAAAATAAACAATGAAAACTTATCTTGAAGTACCACACACCCACTGCAGCAGGTGTGTGGTTCCTGGGGCCACTCGTTGGCTTCATGTCATTTTGTGTCTTTGCTGGTGGGGTGGTCCTTCACTGGCAGGGGTTTCATTTGGAATGTGGCTTTTGGCATGCATTCGTGTCATGGGCTGTCATTTTGGGGGGTTTGGGGTTCATTTGGCAGGTCCTTGTTTGGCGGGGGTCCATTCTGCTTGTTCTTGTTGGGTGGTTCTTCATTTTGTCAGTTGTAGGGCAGGGGATAATCTAGAAAAATCTTTACATTAGTGAGAAATTAAAACCAGCGCAAAAGGAGCAGCTTTCACTGCTCTTTTTGCATGGCTGGACATATTGGAGGGGGGGACTCATCTTATAGAGAACCACACACCTGCCGTAGCAGGTGTGGGGTTTGTGTGGCCATTCACTGGGTGCATTGTCATCTGTCATTGTCACATTTGTCACGTTCGTTGTGTTTGTCACATTTGTCACATTTGTCATGTTTGTCATGTTTGTCACATTGTCACGGTCTTCCTTCTCACGTTGTTGGAGGGAAAAATCCCTACCACATAGAGTTCCCTTTCAGCATTGAATTTTCTGATGAATGAGTTAAAAATGTACCAATATGTCATCCGAATAACAATCCTTTCATCTGTTCATGAATGAGCATGAATTCCATATGCCTGAAAAGATGTAAATGGAATGCTCATTCACCTTGGTCAGTCATCTAAGCCTACCTAGTTAGGTACCACTTCTGGGGCAGATAATGGTACCTAAGTAGGTCCCATCACTATTTCGGCTGAATTGGTCTGCCCATTGAAATCTCTCACTTGAGCTTTGGGCTGAAAGTTGGCCAAAATTGACCTGAATTAGGACTTAGCACTCAGGACTTGAGCAGACTCAATTGAAGACCACTATTGTGAGTCTTTCCATTCTGCCTTGAAGGAACAACTTAGAATTCTTAAATAAAACAACCTTCCATTAAGGCCACAGTACAAACACATTAAGAAACCATTAATAAAATCTGTCTACTTCATATCTACTTTGGTATTGTGCTACAAGTGCTTCAAACTCAGGGCCTTGAAATAACAAAGGATCAAGTAAAGGGAAACTCATGTTGTCCCTATTTGGAATTGGCACATCATCCATCATAGAAAATGGATCATGTGGATTGAACATTGGCACAATTGGGACCCCAGTGGTATGCTGAAGGGGAATCCCAACAGTAGCCTCACTGTCACTTGAGAATGCAGAATGCTGTTGCACATGGAGGTAGGATGGTCCAGCAGTTGGGGTTTCATCCAAGTCATCAATGATCTCTGCAGACTTGACTTGCAGACACTTCGTCTTGCGTGGCTGATTAAAATCATCCCCACCCTTCCGTGGCCTCTTCCCCAGTCCTTGGGTCACAATCCTGTCTGAGTTCACCATGACAGTGTGACTTGGGTTCCTGACTGGACGCCCATTCCCATGATGCCCATCAGAATCCCCTCCAGAATCCCCTCCAGAATCCCCTCCATCAATCATCGTATCCACTGCCTGAGCCCTCACAACTGCCCACTCAGCTGCCCTCTTCAAATCCAGCTTCTTCTTGGCCCCAATCATTTCCAATGCACTTGCTACCATCATTAGCACTTGGCCACCACTATCAGTAATGAGCACGGTCTCCCCAGAGTTTGATTCCTCATGGGTACACTCAGATACTTTGAGCTGCCCATTCTCTAGAGCATTATACATGGCTTGGATCTCGCTGACACTGTAGTGATCAATTGAGAGTGAACTGAGAAGCCGGAAGCGAGACAATGGCAGTACTCCATCGATCACCAAGTTGTGTGAGAGGAGTTTTTGGGGCAATTTCAGCCAAGGGAATGTGGTCCAACAAATGAATGGCTCTACTCAAGCAGGATTAGCATAGGAACTGTCAAGAAGCTATGCATTGAGCAAACTTACCAAATAGCTGAATCAGCATTTTGAAACCTTCCCTTTTGCCTTATTGGGGTTCTTGAAGGCCTCTTCTTGCTCACATCGCAAAGTCTGAGCTTTATGCTCCTCTGCCTTCCTAACCCCACCTTGGCAGACAATATAAATGTGTATGCATCCCCAACATGAGACTTGAAGTCACACCTGGACTTGTAGTACAATTCCATCTCTGCAGTCCCAAGTAGCTGCCCATTCTGAGCATGAGCAGTGGGAGAGCAGGCATTATCTGAAAGCACTGTCAACTCGCAATGCACCCCAAAGCTTGCCAAGGCCCTGAAATACTTTTGCCATGCCCTCTTGTGGCTAGCGATGATTTTCGCAACTTCCCCCCATGCTTTGCGATGTCTGCACTTATCGCCACCCTAGTCTCTGTGTACTCCTTAACCAGGCGAGCTGATTCTGCTGCCAATCCTCAGACTTCTCTCCTCCATACTTCTTAACAAGCTCATCATAGGCAGGGCGAACTGTATTTTTGGTATAATCAGATTGGCTCACTGACTTGTCAGGGTTGGTAGGATAGCTGGATTGGAACACATTCCAGGCAATAGTTTTATGTGGATGAACTACTCGTGACACCTGCCCACCAATCTTTTGAATCGAATTAACACTATGACCCATTTCCCTCACCAGTCCCACAATTTGCTTGTCAAACGCTGCATATTCAGCCTTAATCTTTTCTACCTCCAGGGTGGTAAACGGCCCTCCTTTGAGATCCTCATCATCTTCATCTGAACTTGGCTCTTCCAACAAGTGGGAGACAGGTTGGGGGGACACAACTGCCTTAGAACAGGGCTTGGCATTGCCCCTCACTTTCAGAGGCACAGCATTATCACTATCACCATCACTCAACAAAAAGTTGTCATGGGTCCCATCCGTGATATCCAAAATGGGTGTGTCAGGGGAATCAGGATGGGGACTGTGAATGGGGGTGTTGCCATGATTGGGAATAACGTGATTATAATACAGAGGGGATTGGATGTCCAAGAGACCAGGGGGTGAGACCTCACACTGATTTCTCATGTCGGTATCGCAACTTTTTGGGCCATGATATGCAGGCACACTACTGGCATTGATAGAGTCAAGGAAAGAATCCCCAGTAGCATCGAGTCCATCATCTCCCTGTGTCACACTAGCTTGACCATCCTCTAACTTGTGTTCAAATGGTGTTCCAAATCTTCATCATTAGAGTCGAAATCAGCAACTGGTGTGCATGCTGATGAAGACACTGATAAATATCCAAATGGAGATGACACGCAAGTAGGCTTGTTGGATATTTTATTCAAGGTGTAGGGTGTGGTTAACACCTTCTGTGATGGGGTCTCAACCACAAGTCTAGTTGAGGACGTTCTGGAGGGGTGAGGGCTGGTGGCATGGCTCCCACTAGGCTGGCTGGTGGTCTGAAGGGGTTTCTCCTTCATGGCTGAATTTGAGGTCGTACTGAGCTTTGTGGTGCTAGCACGTCACAAGGACCTCTTAGATGCCAGCACACTATCCAGATCATTGCCGCCATTGCTTCCATTACTGGAGCTCATGGGTGTGGCGACTGCTGCATGTCGTGGCCGTGGAGTGTGCTTCCTTGCAGTCTGAATCTTTGATTTCATACCAGCCATACTGGAGAAGACTGCTGCCAGAGATAAAAATCACTACTTGCAACATGCGCCGAGGTGTGAGAGCAAGAGGAGACACTAAGAACTTGTGCTCAGATACCCTCCACTCTAGGTGGAAAGGAACACTGAACAGCATAGTTGTGGTTTTGCGTGTCACCCGAAATCCACGCTGAGGCGGAATATAGAGTGCAATGCTGTGTGTGGAAAGCTGAAGAAGTCTACGTCCATGCAGAGGGGGACAGTGAGAACAATGTAGTGTGTTTACTCCTGGGACCGGATATTCCTGGGAAATATGAACACAAACAAAATATGATTTACACTACAATGCAGTACAGTACAACCATGTATAGATAGCGTATAGAAGCATTCAAAACTTCTCTTGGTCATACATGTTGTTAGGGTGTTTTTTGAATCAAGGGCGATCTAATGCCAACTCCATTTTTATTGCCCATAAGTGAGAGACATACCCAAAGGTCTCATCAAGCAATGGTTGAGTAACACTTGAACCATACACATCGTGTGCCAAGCATGCAAGAATACGGAGGATTTCATCATATGGACCATCTGTAGGCCATATATTAACCCTGATATCCTTCTTGCCCTGGCGATAGATTTGAGCACGCATCAAAGTGAGTAGGCAATGATAATGCAAGTTGCTTGATAAGATTGGGTGGATAGCCCCTTGCATCTCAGCCCAGTCCAGAGAGAATGACACCATGTTCATGGGTCGCCAATGAGCCGGATCGAATAACCTTGGACATCGTCCGGAGGGTGTAGCAAGTATGGGGAAACTGTTCGGAATCGAAGAAGTGGTGGGCAGCCATAGCCTTTCAATAAGCTGGCAGTGCAAATGAAATAATCTCAGGGAAAATTGGGACTTGTAGGCATAGGCTTGATTGATGTACCCCAAGTCCAAATTCAAGACATGAGCAGCTGAAGCAGCCTCTGGATCCATGAGGGTGAGTCCCTCAAAGTACTGTCGGTTGCATCCAGGAGGAGCTTTCACCCTGAACTGCCTCAGGGCTGTATCACGCACCTGCACTGATTTGAACAAAAGGGAAAGATTCCCTGGATCCCCAGCATGCTTAGCCTTCTTCCAAGCTCACACACCAAATGCATTGATGTCCTCCAACCTGTCCACCCAGTATGCAGTATAGAAGTAGGGTTGGGAGCTCCGATGACTGTCAAATCAAAATCTGGTTCAGCCAATGTGTAGATGGGAGACTGTGTTTCTGTTTATTCAAATGGGTTGGTTCGCTTCAATGGTTGATCACTCTCTGCAAGATATGTATGTGTTTATTGGAGAATGGAATGTGATATGGACTAGCAATAGTCAATGATATATTGTGGATGCTTATAGGAAGGCTTGTACGTCATATGGAATGCTTATAGAAAGGCTTATACATCTGGGATGCTTGTGGAAAGGCTTATACGTGTTCATGTTGTGTTTGTTCGTTTACTGATATTTGTGTGTCCTTGTTTATGTCCTCCTAGTCAAAATGCGGATATCTGTGGGCTATAGAATGGTCAGTGCTTGGTTAGTTTGGTTAGTATGCTTCAATCTTCTTTCCTGACTCGTATTTCGTTATGCTTACTTTTTCCTTGGATGTCCAGCAACTCTAACCTTAGGTTCTGCAACTATCCTTGGCTTCAGTATTTCACATAGATGGCTTCCAGTAGCTTGGTCTCAACAACCTTGAAGATGACTTAGCTCCAGATGGCTTTAGATAGACAGTTCTTTAGATATTAAGCAGAATGGTAGACAGTAGTTGACAGTGGTTGATTTCCAGAGTGAGGAGATGGGGGGGAACAAGAAAATCTGCTAGCTTATATACCTATCTGAAGGTGGCTGTGCATGGAGCAAGAACAAAAGAGTAATAAAGCTATGAGATCATAGTGGAGCAGAACAAAAGAGTAATAAAGAAATGATGTCATAATGCGGTCATAACTGAGTCATCCATAGAGTGTGATGTCATAGTGATGTCATTCATAAAGAGAACAAAAGGATTCATAAAGGGAATGATGTCACTAATTTGCTGAGCTTGTGGAGTGGTTGGAGCATGATGTCACTGGTCTTGTGATGTGTTTTGGGGCTCATGGGAAGCGAAATTAAGGGACATCTCCAGGTTCTGGAGATTAATCTGAGCATAGTCCAGTGGTTAAGGTGTTTTTGTTACTGGTTAATAAAAGGAACAAATGCATGGTGTGGGATTCGATGCAGAGACAGCAGTTTGCATCCGTAATAGGTGTGCTTGGTACCATTCAATGCGGATTTTTAACAGCTTTCTGGGCGCGGTGGTTCCGAGAAAATCGGATGTGAACTGACAGAGAAATTCGTTTTTTACTGATGGGTGTTGATTCTGCTAGTAATAATCTGTTCTTTGCGCGCTCAGTACTGTTGGATGCGGATGTTTTATATCTTTCCAGGCGCGGTTGTTCCGAGAGGATTGAATGCAAACTGATGGAGAAATTAGTTTTTTACTGGAAATCCAGTATTTTGATAGTAAAATTGGCCTGGAGAGTGCAGTTTTGGTCCATTTGACTTGTGTTTGGTACCGTTTGAAAGGTGTAAATCGTAGCTTTCTAAGTGTGATATGGGCGTATCTCTCCAATCAAAACTGACAGAGCTATAGAACGAATTCAGTTTCTGTGCATAGCCATAATTAATTTTATAATTGGTCATGTGATCATCCAATGGCTGGAAGTAGTGTAATTTCACATTTTCTGATACTGGAAGTTTTTATCTTCCACAGCGGTGTTGGAGGGATAAATCCCTACACCATAGAAATCCTCATCTGAGGCCATTTTCCCTACGAACGAATCAATTATATGTCACCGCGCTCATTTAATTTTATCGCCATTCATTTATTCAAGAAATCAATTGGATTCCTACCCCTTTCCAACCCATAATATCGCCTCATTCCTTTACCATGTCCACCAGTCAATTTATTGACTATCCGTCGGACTTCAACAGTCCTCATCAAAAAGGGGCAGTTTATGCCCTACTTCAAGTCCATTTTCTTTGGACAAGGCAATTCAACTTGCCATCTTTCTTCAAGACTGGATGACTTGCCTGCTCTTCCAAGCCATCCTATTGCCTTAAGGGCAATGAATTGTGATTATGTAATGACGCGGACTGGGCCTAGTTCCAATTCTGGACTCGCAGATTCATCACATGATCCAGATAGGGGCTGCACTACTCTGAAGGAGTATTTCGAATTTCTCCGTCAGTTTTGATTGGATCGACTCGAAACGACTGCGCCCAGAAAGATATGAATCGTACCTATCAAACGGTACCAAACACGAAACGAACAGATCAAAAATGCGGTCCCTGTAACAATATCTTGCCATGATCTATACTCTGAAGGAGTATTTCTTGATTTTTGAAGCCAATTCTTATCGGATTCGTTCGCGAGTACCACGCCCTGAAAGCTGTTGAAAATGCACATCGAACGGTACCAAGGGAAAAACGAGCGGACGCGAACTCCATTTTTCACAAGACAACTCCCTCCCCATGACTCCCCTTTACTCCACCATTCAAAATAGCGAATTACTTCCGGCCCTCTTATGTCTGATGGAGAAGACCCTCAGGGCGACCTATTCACTTTTCCTTAAGGGAACTTGTCCAGGTTTGAAGGAGGAATAGCATGTAATGTGTCAATCTCCCCTTTTATCTTGAAATTGGAATATCTCCATCAGTTTTGAAGATTTTAACTTTATTTCTTTTTCTCTGTGTGTCCCTTAAGTCCGACTTTTTCACTTTCTATTGAGTCGAAGTCTGGATTGTATATTAGGTGCAGCTAGCACACAAATTCATTAGTTCTCCCCCTCCCTCCAGTTTGAAGCTCCTTGAACAGCTGCTGGTCCCTGGGTGATTTCTCACTACAAAAAGCGAATTCTAACTACACTTTGACTAAGGTCTCAAGAAGAGATTCTTAGGGTGTGGTAATTTGACTGAAAGACACATTCTCACTTAATTGCTTGGGCTTTGTTGGCTCACTGCAATTTCCCCTGTTCAAAAGACCTTCCCCCACTCGAACCTGAACATCTGGATTAGATCTGTGATCCCCTCTTTCGTCCCTGGCTCAACATCGTGGACAGTAGTTGGATTGGTTTAATAGCCATCCTGCTTACAGCGGATGTACAGTGCCCTAAGTCAACACGTGATGCCTCAATGACATACCAAGTGTCCACTGCCACCGCATTTGCAGCTGGGCTCAGGGAAGTGGCTGGCGAGGGTGTCATACATACCAGCACTATTATGTGAATGGGATGAGTAAACTAAATGATTTAAATAGTGCATAGCTAAACTTACAATGACTCGCTGCCAAGCCAGATGAGATTGGGGCTGGCAGTCTCTGATGGACTCATACATCTGGGCCATGCTGCCACCCATCCCTGCTCAAACCATCAAAATTTGACGGACTGACACCCTCCGGTGCAGCCCATGCCATATCTCTCGAACCCATCATTCCTGATGAGGGCCCATGGCTTGAGCCCACTGTTCTGGCCCTCCAATCATTATCGACAGCTACTTTGGATCTCATTCGAGATGCACGCAGGGTGGTGGGAGGTTGGCGAGACTGCGAAGTTTGGGGAATGGAAGGGCTGGGCCAGTCCCATTGCGTGTTGTGGGGGAAGTCACAAGAGCAAAGGGGGAGGTCACAAGAGCAAAGGGGGAGGTCACAAGAGCAAAGGGGGAGGTCACAAGAGCAAAGGGGGAGGTCACAAGAGCAAAGGGGGAGGTCATGAGAATGAGGGAGATTGCAAGAATGAGGGAGATTGCGAGAACAAGGGAGATCGTGAGAATGAGGGAGATCATGAGAGTGAGAGGGGAGATCATGAGAGTGTGGGGGATGGTCCCAAGAGCGAGAAGTGTTGTCACCAAAGTGGGGATGGAGATCATGAGAGTGAGGAGAGAGGTCACAAGAGTGAGGAGAGAGGTTGCGAGAGCAGGGTTGGAGATCGTGAGAACCATGTTCGGAACACTCATGTGAACTAGAATGTTGCCCAGAAGGCCCAGAAGGCCCAGAAGGTTCTCTGGAAGATGATCGTAGATGGTCATGCATCCCACTGCGCAATTTAGGGGAATGAGACTGATTACTTGAAAGTGCCACAGAAGCACCACAAGTTCTGGTTTGGGCTGAGGGACTCAGGGAATGTGATCGAGTACGAGGATGCAGGGGGGACAGCTCATGACATGGGTGGGAGACTTGATGAGAATATGGGGTGGAAGGCAAAGGCAGGTGTGACTTTGAGCCTTGCACAAATATATCCTCTGAAGGCGACCCAGGAGAAATGACATCAGGCAGAGTGTCAGGGCGACACTGCCGTCGAAGCCACAAACAGAAAGAGGAAAGAGATTAATTAACCACACGCTATCGCAGTGGGAATCCTGAGTATACACCACACAACAAGGGACACACAAGTCTCGCACCTATCGCAGTGGGAATCCTGAGAGATCGAAACTGGTGATCCCCCAACTGCGAAGGGCTATAAATACTATTTCCTGCACACAGCCTCCAACCTTCCAGAGCCTTCTGCCGTCTTCCATAACCTTCCGGATCCTCCTAGAATGCCAGCTCCACAGCCCATCAGTCAGCCTCCACAGCCACCATCACTAAGCCTCACTAAGCTGATGCAGCTGTGTTACGAATCCTGTGTGCACCTCCACATGGCTATGCCCCAACTTCCATATGTATCCCCCTTAGCGTATGTACTTCCAAGACAGTGTACGCCTGGGTACTCCAAAGGTGTCCAAGTGTCAAAGGACCATAATGATGTGGATGGAGTATGGATTGGGACAGGTGATGTGGATTCAGGGACTGGGGTAGAGGAGGAGGAGGGGGAGTCTGGATTGGCAACTCCATGGACTCACGTGGGGAGCAAGGGAACAACAGGTGCTGACAAGGCGTTAATGCTCCCACTGGTTGACTACCCAGCCCATAGCCTGCTGGCCGAGGCCTGATAGAACGAGGGCAATAATAATAAGAGAAATGCCAATAATGGCAAGGATGACAATAACCCCCATAGTGAATGGAGGGAGAGAGGAGACAAGAGCATTTGAGGAAGTAGGCGCCATATGATAGGGTCAATGAAGAATGATACTCTGACGGGTAAGTCCTTAGGCGGAAGCAAATGTCAATTTGATCCTGACACAGAGTAGAAGATTGATGATGGGGTGGTGATCTGGGGCAGGGGTAAGATCTCTGGGAGTGATGGGGGAGTATTCAGGTGTATGGGGTTGCGAACCCAGTGAACCTTGTGATGTGACTTGGGGGTGAGCCAAGGCGTGATCATCCACCACCATTTTCACGAGCTCATCTGCGGCTTTGTTGGCTGAGTCATCATTATGATCGTTTTCGTCATCACCAACTTCAGACACATTCTGAGCAGTCAATCCCTCGCCACCAGGAGCATCCTTGTCTGCAGATCGATTCTCCTCTTCGATAGACCGATGGTTTTCCTCTTCTGTTGGTTGATGGTTCTCCTCTTCCACAGGCTGACGATTCCCCTCATCCATAGACTGGTAGTTCTCCTCTTCCATAGGTCAACAGTTCTCCTCTTCTGTAGGTCAATGGTCCTCTTCTGTAGGTTGATGGTTCTCCTCTTCCCTAGGCTGATGGTTCTCCTCTGCTGACTGGCAAGCATCTTCTGCATGGTGATCATTCTCTGGGGGCAGTATTTGAGCTTCTTCCTCACAGCTGGGTGCCTCCGTGTCCCCCTGAGAATGCTCCTCTACCTGCATTTGAGCATTTTCTTCTGCACATCTGGGTACCTCAGCCTCTCCCCAAGAATTCTCTTCTACCAGCAGTCAATCATCAACTTTCTGATGGTGGCATCATTCCTTTTCCCTCTGGTGTCCAGCCCCCTTTCTAGGCATATTCTTAGCCGCCTGATGCGCCTCCTTGGTGTACTTTGTTCTCCACATGGTGGTCAAAAACATGTCAAAGGGTTTCTTCTCCCTGCAACCCAGTTTAATCTGTTTTCTGATGTCATGGAAAACATCAAGATCCCCCCCCCTTGCTTTTTGAATGTACTTTGCAGCAGCATCCTTTTCAGCATCCATGGCAGCTTTCTTAGCTGCTGCTTTTGCTTTTCGAGCCTCGAATGCTTCATCAGACTCATCCATTTCCTGTTCAATAACCTTCCCTTGGTTTATTTCTATCTTGTCCAAGGGTTCCAAGTCATCATCTGTTTCCCATGTCATATTGATATATATCATGGCGGGGTTGAGGAGCCATGGGGGGGGGGGTATATCAGGAATAATTGAAGGGCTGTGGAGGGTCAAGGTGAAGTATTTCTGCACCAAACAGTCCTGAAAGTCGAAACCTAAGGGGATCCCTTGACTTCTGCTGGATGAGACTCAGATATGCATCTTCATCCAAATAATTGCCTATATGATGAAGCTTGTGGAAGCTGGCAGACTTTACAATCCATACAGGAGGGCGAATAATTGGATGGCATGGCGCCATCTCAACTGATATGTGATGTGGTTTGGACACTGTAGCGGGATTGGACGTGCGAAGGAATGTGTCATGGCATTGTTTTGTGCCATAGACATCATAGAGTACACAGATCCCCAAGTTCCTCTACACCAAAGATTGGGACCCCATTGCTCTCTAGCCATGAAAGGGTGGCCTGTATTTCAACCAAATTGCATGGCAATGGAAATCTGAAGACGGCACCGATCATGTCGTCATCGAAACCATGGCGAAGGTACTTCAGTCAAAGGATCCTCTGATGCGATATGATCAGTGTATCAGTGCATAAAATAACGAGCTAGGCCACTGTATTCATAGGATGCCCACAGAATGTTGCTGCAAACCTCGCGTGCTCGACCAAGTGATGGAAATAGACCTTCTATAACCCCCTGTGGGTTACTATCCACACCAAGTGGGGGAGTGGGACGAATATCGCAACCAGTAAGTTTTGACCGGCCCACAACGTCTCTCCAATCTCGATAGCGAGTGCGGGATCTATTAGCGAACGCCACTAGGGAACCCGCATAACTATAATTTAGTCTATAGTTATCTCTCGAAACGAAAACAATGTCAGTGGGGCAGGGAGTACTGGGTCATCAAAACGGTGAACAATATATGGCCAATGGGGTGCTTTCGAGTTCAGAGGAAAAGGGATGTGAGTAAAATCGTTGAATTCCAAATCGTTCCCGAAGTCAGGAATTTGATCCCATCTACATGGAAGGGGGTCGTAGCAATACAATTTGTTGTCGTCTTCGTTGAATTGATGTACATGGGTATAGTGCCGGGCAGTGTTGGAGAACCTGAGGGTCCAATGTTCCAGTCTGACGATGCTCGCTGTGTCAGGATCGTTCGCATGCATAGCGCTATTGGCTAAGATAGAGTCAGGAAACATTGAAAGAAAAAAACAATGAGAAAATATCGGACCTTCATATGTAGTCTGTGAATGCTCTGTGAATATGCTTTCGTTAGCATAAACAGAGGGGCTTTCGAAGTCGGCACAAGGAATAAGGTTGAAACGAGGGTCCACTTTCATAGGCCTCTCCCAGTCACGAATGAAAAGACCTTGGGAAAACCCGTCTATGTGAATTTGCTCCGCATGCATGCCCACCAACTTTTCTGGACCCGTGCTTCCATCTCCAACCACACCCGAGGCAGAGGGAGAATGGTCAACAACTTGGTCACATTCCGAGCCTGTGCTCCTATCTTCCACCACGCCCGAGGCAGCGGAAGACAGGTTTGCAACGTGGCTTTGCGATTGCATCGTAGTGAAGCAGCTGGTGCACGGACTTCGGCAAACCCCGAACTAGCTGGTACGAGATAATCCTATCCGTAATAGGTTAATAAGCAATTGGATCGCCTAGGACATTGGTACATAGACAATAACAACCATCTCATTGGCAATAGATAAGAGATTCTCTATGAAGAGTTGCAAGAGGAGGACTACTACATCAAATACAGGAAATTCGCCCGTCACCTTGAGATACTCGATCTCCAAGAAAGCTATATTAAGGATGAACAAGCCAATCTCAAACGTGAACTCATTCGGGTGTGAGAAGAAGCCAAATGCATCCAATCCGTACCACTGGCAATCAGCCAGTTCCTCGAACCCATCGATCACCTGACAAGAATTGTAGGATCCACAATCACCCCTGTGACGGTTGATGTGACATGATTTGCATTGGATTGTTGAGAACTTTGGTAATGGAAAATAACAATCATCTTGTTGGAATTGAGAAGAAAGCTCTCTATGAAGAGTTGCAAGAGGAGGACTACATCAAATACAAGAAACTTGCCCATCACCTTGAGATGGTCGATCTCCAAGAAAGCTATATTAAGAATGAACAGGCCAATCTCAAATGTGAACCCATTCAGGCACAAGAAGTCAAATGCATCCAATCTGTACCACTAGTAATCAGCCAGTTCCTCAGACCCATTGATCACCTGACAGGAATAGTAGGAATCAACAACTGGCTCGAATTATGTCACTTGTATTCTTTCCACTCTTGATTGTGAATTGCTGAAACCATCTTCCTCTGTTGCACTACACCATCACTTCAACATCTTTTGGGGGATGGACACTCAGAAGCACAAGATCAGAGAGGTGGTCGAAATCCCTCTTAAGTGCTTTGGCTTGTAGAAAAAATAGTGATATCTATATACTCAGTGTATTAAATATTTCCTATGGCGTTTAAATTATATCGTCCCCCTGTATTCCGCTCACCTCTGTTATCATTTTCATTCGCGAGAGTGAAGCAATTGCGACGAAATGATTCGAAATCGACTGTCTTTGTGCCAGATCCAAATTCCAATGCGACTTGTCTTTTACAGGTAAGCTGCCTCTGGCAGAGTTCTGTCCCGATGACCGGCCAGCCTGACAGCTCTGCCTGCAGACTGTTACATCTCCTTTGGGAAATGGACTGAGCAAGGATACGGCTCTGCCTGTGCCTGCAACGTCAGATATACATTTTTTCTTGATGACTCCACAGTGCTTGTAGCTCTGCCTGCGGCCTGCTTAGTCTCACATGGAGGGTACAAATCGCCTCTATATTGGATTGCTAATCCCTGGTGTCCACCCTAACCATTGCCTGGAACACTGGCCTACTCGGGATGTTAAGAACGTGTTCACCTATCTGGCTGCGTGGTGCATGATACAAGGGATTGTGATAGAAAGGCCTGGTTTCAGGACCACATACGTACTTTTTTCCTGCTATCTTGATGATGGGATATTAACGGATTATCTTTAGTCATCCAATTTCGTTATCCAGGTCGCTGTAGAGGGGCTGCAGGCTGCAGAGGATACACTTGGTCAGCATATGAATGAAACAATGTTTTACCATCCGCCCCCTGGATTGCCAAAAGACTTGTTGTGTTGCTTCTATTGATGTGCCTTGTCACCAAAGTCATTGTGAAAAGAAAGTGAGCTCAATCTATTGTATCCTTAATCTTTTATGTATTTACAACTATTGACATAGAATTCTTTCATTGTGGGTGGCCGTCGTGGCTGAGTGAGGCGATGGTGGTGTCAGCTAGGACAGACGAGGTTCGGTGGGAGGTTCTTTCAGCACACCTTGACCTTGCAACCCCCTATGATAGGTTCTGTCCCCATCCCCCTCCCCCTTTGAAATTGGCCTGTACCCCCGACATCACTGTTGGGTGGTACCTCCCATTATCGACATGGTCAACTGCTGTGGCCTCGTCTGCAAATTTTCCCACAGTCCCCAATGTGGCTACTGACTCTGGACCTCTCACTGGCAACAAGCGCAAGCCTGCCAATTCTGGGGCTAGTATGCCACCTGCGAAATGGTTCAAGGGGGCCGACCTGGATCCCATGGAGACTGATCCAGAAATTGTGGGTGATGAGATGGAGGGCATGGAACATACTCCCGGCAACGATGTTATGATGATGGATGATCAACTTGAACACGGATGATCTGAATGGATGTATCAGGTGCAGTATGCTTGAAGTTCTGAGTTTAGAGTACGTTGCCATGAGGGTTACTTATCTCTCATGATGTTTGTTCTTGCCTATTTCACCTTCCCAATTTTTTTGTGTATGAGCTGCAACTCTACATATGCAAGTACACAATGTCTCCATCCCCCTGTCCTCTGATTACTGAGTCATCCCTCCGACGTCTGATGATAAGTTCAATCTTTGTCATATCATTTATGTATATAATTCACAATAATAATATTGTAGATGTGGTGGTGGTGGTGGTGGTGGAACTCTCTCTTATATACCACTTTGGGCTGCCTACAGGTAGCTATGAGGCGCCTAGGGCAGTCCTTGTACATCATATACAGGGATAAATATTCTCTCACATCCCCCCTTCTCTTGATAAGTGGCCTTTGGACTCATATTGTTTCCATCCCCATTGCTGTTTCCAGTGGAATATTGTAGATGTTACATGAGTATGAATGTTTTCAGGTCCCTCTGATGTCAGTTTCTCAATCTCTCTAATGAGTTAAAGCATCTCTGGTCCATGTATATGGGCATATCCCAGGGAAGTATCCCAAGTGCTAAAGGTGTGTATTTCTTATGTCCTGTTTTCTGAGACACTTACAAAAAAAACTTATGTTCTGCCATAGCTCAGAGTGTGTACGTGTGTACATTGCTTTCTATCCTTTCCTTCATCACTGAATCCAATATGGTCCAGGTACTACAGATGCGTATTTTTTATTTCTTGTTTTCTGGGACACTTACAAAAAGACTCACATTCTGCCATAGCTCAGAGCGTGTACATTGCCTCTATCACCTCCATCATCACCGAATCCCAAAGACTATGTACTCTACCGGCTCAACCTGGTGTGTGCAAAGGCTCTTGGTGGCACACCAAGACCAAGTACCCCATTCAGCTCTGCCTGTTGTGTACAAAGTCTCTTTTCCGCAACTCACTTGATGGCAGAGCACTCGGCCTGTTACCTGCTACGTTTCCTTTGAGTAACACACCCACTCAGTGACCAAACAGAAGACAGCTTGCCTGTTATTCTGTAACGTCTCACGGGGTCTCCGATGACTGCACTATGTTATGGCTCGGCCTGTTAACCAGCTACGTCTCATCTCACTACACCAAGGGATCATCGCCAGTGTCCTTGCCTTGGTATCTTGAAGTCCTATTGTCCTCTCTTCTGTAAGTTAAGCTTCCAGTTGTAGCTAAGTTCAGTCCCTAATATCATTTGCAACACAGAATATGAGCAAAGCTGTACTTAAGTGCCTTAGTTGGGTCACACAGGAACGTATGGGAATCATGCCACCGAAGCATGATGATGACAGCTTGGGTCCACCATCCTCTTCCAGCACCCATCCACCTCCTAAAATCAAGCATTGATGTTCATGGGCCAAGTTCCCTTCTGGGGAAGTTTTTGCCCAAGGGCCCTCAGGTGATATCATTGCCACTGATCTCCCATATCATCCACCTTCTCCCAAAACAGGAGGTCCTTCAGAACCAGAGGCATCATTCATCCCTCTGCTTCTTGATGGCATAGCAGAACCTTTGCATTTGTCCCGAATTCATATTGTAACCAACACTTGCTCTCGCCATGCTCATGCTAAGGAAGCTGCAGCTATCCAGTGGAATCATGTCATTATCCCATCCCTCATTCAACCTTTCATGTTGTTTGAGAGAGAGTGATTATTGCATCGGGAGGAACATACTGTTCAGGTTGAGGAGGCTTGCAGATGCGGAAAACAACGGAGGCTCCTCAAAGTTCTTTGCATGTACTTTGAACACTTGGAAACTATTGAATTTCATGTGTGTGGTTGTCCATCCTGAACTGCTGCAAGACAATTGGTACTGCGCGGTTTGTTCCTATGTGCCCCACTTCACCCCTCATTGGCTGTTAGCATTGACATGTTGGAATTTGTGGCTGAACTGTTTGTTCAACAAGCTCCGAATGAACGAGCATGGGCAGCCACCTTGGAAAATTTCCTCAAGCATTGAGGGTTCAAATTTGGGGGGAATGATTCCTTACATTGCTGCTTTGCCACTGCTCTTGCCCAATACCAGGTGCTTGTTCGGGTGATCAACCAAGAGATGTCAGCTGTAGTTGAGAGTTGTCGAGGCCAGGTGTTGTCCACTAAGGGTGATGGTAGTGCAACTGAGTCCCAGGTAATATGTGAGGACACTTTGAATCCCGCAAATCCTGCCATTGGGGGTAGTGAAAGCAATATCCACCAGCTCGACACTGATACACCTATACCGGAGCAAAAGTACAACAATGCCCATAAGCATGCCGGTCCATATCACTGTGGTGATGATGAACTCCCCAGCCTCTACCTCCAGTCTTGCTGTCTGTTGTGCTTTGGGGGCTCGCAGACTATTGGTCTCCCCCTTCAGGCTATTGTGTGCATTGATGCAAACTTTCAACTCAAGCGGAACCAAGACAAGGATCTGAGGAAGGATCACAAGGGAGAAACCGGATCTTGAAATCCTCTGATAGCTTCCCCACAGACAGTTCTGCTTGACCAAAGCCAGGTTGACATCATGGAAGCAAGGGTCAATGAATTGCAGCCATCTCGATCAAAAGGGAGAGCAGAGCAGAAGTGGAAGGCTGATGAAGTGGATGATGACACTTCTAGTCCATTGGAAGATGAAAAAGTAGAGGCAGGGCTTGACATACCCAATTCTGTATTGGATGGATGTGAAAAATCATTCATTGCTGCTGATGGGGACCGAATCAAGGCATCGATGCAATATTTTGATGACACTGGAGTGATGGCCTGCTTGTGCTGCCATGACCTACCTCTTTTCTTGTAAACATGCACACTGCGGGTGAGAAACAATTCTATGCCTTTGCCCTATTGGATGCACTGCTTTCTGAGCTTCTGGGATGTTGGTGTATTGGCCTTTTGTATGATATCACATGCCAAATTCATTGTAGTCTCCTCAAATGGGACTTTATTCCAGAGTGGGAGGGGCGCATTGAATTTGGAGTTTCTGTCTTCCATGCTTATGGCCACCAGTGGACTTGTCAGCTTTGGTATCACCCTTGTAAATCTGAAAAGTGGGGACTGTCAGATGGTGAAGGATGTGAAAGGTTCTGGAGCCAGTTAAAGAGGCTCATTCCTGGTCTCCAGGTCACTGGTTATCACCGTCGCTTGTTCATCCTTGATATCCAAGCTGAACATATTACAAAGTCCAAACTAGTCACAGTTGGTCGATGGCTGAAGGACCGGGTGAATACAGTGAGGAGATGGATAGCTGAGGGTGAAGAAGTCCTCCATGAGTGGTCGGTTCCAGCCTGGTCAGCCATATAGAGGGGCCTTAAAAGGAGGGACATGTTGATGACTTAGGTGTGCCTAAATGGCTGAAATCATGGTTGATGTCAAGTGATGATCAAAAAACTGAATCTTGACAATGGGAACCTACAATTTGACAATCTTTTGACATCAATCATTGTCAAGTGCCTCATTTATTGGGACTTGTGCAAAATCTCAGTCTATCAACCGAATATGGGTTAAGACTATAGTATTACTGAAAGTCTCCTATTACATTGTCTATTAACGTGATAAATCCAAGATCCTCAGTCTCTATATCTTCCTCTACTTCTCCATCTTGATCATCATCTGAAGATACAGCATCATCATCATCACCATCTACATTAGGCACATGGACTTGTATGCATGATGCATGATGTTCCAGTGTCAGAGGGGGAAGAAACTCATCCCAGCTTGGGGCAGTAGACAGAGTAGGAACATGGATCATGTTCACCCTCCAGAGTTCTAGCCACTCATACAATTGATGGAGTCGGCGAAGTGCAAAGAATGATACTTCATCATCTGCTTCTTTGACTAGTCTCTTGACCGCCCGATATTCCATGTAGAACCATGTTCGAAGGTTACTGCTCTCCACCTTGCACCTCTCCAACTCTTGCTCACAATTAACCACTTCTTGTGCCATGAAAATACCCTTTTTGACCAAAGCATCCACCAACCACTGAGGAAGAACACTGTCAGGAAAGTCTCCAATGTCAGCCCGCGCATCCTCCCATATATCCTGATCCACATCCATCTTGTACAAACCCTCCTTTAAAAGCAAGGGAGGAATATATGCACTTTTTGATATTGTCCTTGATGTCCGACGATATTCTGCCATCTCCTTTATCTTCACATTGTATTTTTTCATCGTTGCATCAATCCCAGACAAGCAATGGTGTACTGCCTTCTCAACATGCACCTTTGTCTTCTGGTCCAATATCCGTGTAGAATGGGCACAATCCAGTGTTGCAAGTTCGAATTTGCAGGCATGTAACTTCTGCACAAGCTGCTCATGAAGAATGCGAAGATTCAGTTGCATTGTGATCCATCTATCCTTCTTCAGTTGCTCTAGCTTCCGTGCCACCACCCAATCCCCTAATTTCAGCCCTTCCGTCCTTTTCTTGATATTGGACTGAAGTCGACTAATAGCCAGCTTGGTCGAATGGACTCTTTCCTGCCACTCGACAAGTACGGCTTCACCAGCAGAGTCTTTGGGGATCACATCATTCCCTTCACTAATCAGTTCCCATAAATTCTCTTGTTGTGCCTCTAACGTCGACTGCAAAGACAGGATGTGCTCTATTGCATGAGCCCCTTGGGTTTTTGACTGTCACATGATAGGTTTACTATGATATGCATGTTGGTCTTTGAATTGGTGGAGGAGGTACTCAATTGAAAATGTACTTTCGGCAAGCTTCTCTTTAGCCTCATCCAACCAAGATTGAGCTCGATCAACACGGACCCGCAGCCATTTTCCAAAGTCCCCCCACTTCTCTTCATCAATGCATTCCACTTGTAGATCAAGAATGAAAAGGCATCAATGATAGCCTGTTACCCTAAGGCATGGAATAAGTCGGTGGAGTCCACTCCAAAAACGTTCACACCCTTCTCCATCTGAGAGGCCCCAAATTGTGCTCTTTCTTGGATGGTACCAGAGTTGGCACGTCCACTGGTGGCCATAAGCATGGAAAATTGAGACGCCCCACTCGAGACATGGAGACCAGTCGGGCATGAAATTCCATTTCTTCAATGACTGGTCCATTTGGCAGCCAATATCATACAAAACACCAATTCTCCAGCAACGAGGCAAATGCTTGAAAAGGAAATCAAGAAGAGCGCATGCGTAGAACTGTTTTTCACCAGCAGTCCACATGCTAGCAATAACTAGGGGAATATCATGGCAGCAGAGCATGGCAAGAACACCAGTATCACTGAAATATTGAGTCGAAGCCTTGACACGGTCTCCATCTGCAGCAATAAAGGACTTGCCACATGCACTATATGTCGAATTCGGCATTTTAAGATTGTCCTCCACCTTGTCTTCATCCTCTACAGCGTGTGCCTCACTTTCCATGGTCTTGTTGGCTTTTCGCTTCTGCCCAGCTCGGGCTGAGGACTTCTCGGGTCGAAGGTCAAGGATTTTGGCCTCCCACAGTTCCAAATCTCTCCGCGATAGCTCAATTGTTCTTGGTGACACAACAAAGGGATCCTGGGTCCCAGTCTCGCCCTGATGACCAGCGCGTCGGTCCAAGTCTCGACTGACATTTCAATTGGAAGTTTGCATCGAGGCACACAATAGCATCAACCTTCAAATCCCCATTCTCCGAGCTATTACTACCAAAACATAAGGGACACCGTGTCTGCAGATAGGTACTAGGGACATTGTGATCGCTCGGGAAGGTTGCAGTGTTCTGCACATTTGAATACTCTTGCCCATTGACCGGGGTAGTCTCGTCCAACTGGGGTGCCACACAATCTTCACCACTAAGGGCTCGCGAAACGATCCACCAATTTTTCAACCTCTGCATCGACAAGTCTCACAAGCTGCTGGTAATGAGCAAGTGCGTTGGCAAAGTGACGGTGAAACGAATCAGCAGTCATGAAGCAGTATCCGTGGGCCTTCAGGTACTTGACTAGCGTTGCAGCCCAACCTCTTTCATTGGGTGCAATGTGGAGGAAGAGCTTGGCAATGAATTCTAGCATATCGAGGCTGACTGCTAGCGTAGGACGAACCGGAGAACATGGGAAAAAACCACATTGCACAAGTTGAACCGGGGCAGGTTCTGCATTTGCAAATGTCCAGCATAATGTCCTTGACATGTTCCATATGCACACAGACCACCTCAAGTGAGTGGTGTTGGCTGCCACACTTGCAGACAAACCAACTTTGCTCTTCAGCTTGGTGAGCACCGGAGCGTTCTCTTTGGAATCTCATGTATGGTTGAATAAGAGCGGGAAATACACTCTGTACTCCAGCGGTGTGCCTGCACGTGCCTCCGACGAGCATGTCATGAACGTTGGTCATCAATGACTTGGATGTTCAATGAAATTAAGACATCTGTTGAGTTGTATTGAACATCCAGGTACTCCGAAGTAACGAAAATCCGACGCCGCAGGACTCTGAGAGTCAAGGAGATCTGGGAAAGAGGGAGATCGAGTACTGGTTGAGTGCCCACTGGGGACGTGTGCAGCTGACCCCGTATTGGCAGCAGACATGGCGTTCCAAACCTGTACCCGACTGACCGCAGAAGCCCCATTTGAGGAGCCAGGCCCATGTGCACTTCTTTTCCTGGCATTTCTCATAGCATTGCTGATCATTCTAGAAAGAAGCTAGACACAAATTAGTTATGAGAAGTTTAGAATGAAATAAGAAGACAACGTACTTTATGCACTTGCCCTTTAGGAATCTAAAACGACCTTGAGAATGACAACTTGATGGCCAGGAAAACAACAAATGTCAAGTAATGACAACATGTTGCTTAACCCAGAGAACAAAGAGCGAGGCTTTGAGCGTACTGGGAAATGGCACTGTCACAATGCGACAGCACACAACTCCACCAGAAATGTGGCATGAGAGGATTTTGGAAGAATTGGCAAGCAGGCACTACAGACAAGTCATAGTGATCCACCCAACCAATGAAAACTGAAGGGAAAGCTTGAGAGTGCCAGAAAACAAACAATATCGCAGCATGACAGTGTTTTGTTTAACTGGACAGCTAGGCGGCAAAGTGCTGGGAACAGTGATTCTCCTGACTGGAAGCTTTGAGGTGCTGGGAAATAAACACTACAACAGCATTGCAGTGCTATACTTCACCACACAGGTACTGGTGACTGAACAGTCGTAGTGTTGATTGGAGTCGGCGACATTGCGGAGTTAGCCGAATATCAATATTTACTATACAGTGTATACATTGTCTACAAATAAACTATACACAATGGTGATGATTAGACGAAAATAGTAAGGGATTAGCGATGAGAAGAACGATATATAGCAGTGAAGTAAAAAAAATAAAAACGAGGGGAGATGACCACGCTGAGAAATTTTAGGACTCAAGGAAGGCATTCCAATGACTGGAATCAAAATAGTGATGACAGCCGGGGTAATCATCACCAAACCAATCATAGGCAAATCCCTCGACCATCTCTTCCATTTCCGTATCCACACTTTCCCCCTGCTTATTAGATTCAGCCGGAATATCTACAATGACACTGCTTAACGGGCTCGTCAGCAGGTAGAATTTCGCCAGTCGTGGGTAAAACGGGTGAAGGATTGGGGGCTGGAACGACTTCTTTGACTTGAATCTTGGAGCTGGCAGGTTCGGGGTTCAGGCCATATGTACACATCATGCGGTAATTCCCAGGAACTGTTGGATCCAGAACTGCGGGAGTGGGATTCCATTCCCAATCCACAGCGTACGAACAGAACTTGGTCTGCACAGACTTTGAGCACTTGAACAGTCCCTTGCTCCAGTCGCAGGTGAGGATTACGGAGGAACACCCTTGTTTCTCAGCAGAACTGAGTACCACCCAAGAACCGATACCTCGAGGCATATGTCGATACCCTAAAAACGAAAAACAAGGGATGCATGAGCGAAGGCTCCTCATCTGACCCATGCCAGCACTTACCAGCAGCCTCCAACTCTGATTCATACTTGTACTTCATACGCAATAGAGTCGTGCACACACCCTTTTTGTCCCAGTCTTCATGATCTCCCACCAATTCCCTCTCAATCCTCGCAACTGTTGTCAGGTCCCAGCTAATCTGAAGCACGAGGCTAAAAGAATCCTTAAATGGGGTTTGAAAGATGTACCCGACTGGAAAACCAATGACGTTGCACCAAATGAGAAGCTTCCCAATACCATTGACAAGGAGCTGTTCGACGTCATCTTTGGAAGCGGTGGCATTGCCCCACAGATAATCTAAGTCCTCAGCTTCGGTATCACTGAGGTTAGGAATTCTGTGGAGGTAGAAATAAGCCTGCAACGTTTCGTTGAGGGGTGCTTTTCGCTTGGCAGGCATTTTTGAAGCACTAGAGAGGTTAGTGTGGAGCTCAAGCTCACACTAAACGTCCCACAGTGATGGGCTAAATCTCGAACGAGTTTTGACGACCTGGGAAAGACGCCATGGAGCTCAAGCTCGGGACGCCCAGTCACCAGAAGCGAGCTTCTTGAGGGCTTTGTGGACGTCAGCACGGAGTGTACACTCGTGCCTGGATCCTACAAGAAGTGGAAGCACGGTTAAGCGTCAAACAAAAAAAGAACAGTGAGTTTCGGCAATGTCCGCACATCGTGCCGGTGACCAACCACTCCCAATTTTATATATAACCTGTACTTAATTTTGACCATCCATTTGTAGTATCAATTACAATATTTCCCCCTAAGCTTGAGCAAAGGACTTAGTTATAGCATGGCCTCCACCAAGGTAGTAAGACATAGTGTAAGCCTTCAATAAGTTATAGATGAGGGAGAACTGTGCATCCCATCGTGGTGACGAATCACTGGACGATACGGATGCCAGTATGGCATGCCATGATTTTTTGCTGCAGCAGACCACTTTGACAAACAGAAGGATGGAATCCCCAGAGCTAATACAGTGACAGAGAACATGTCGAGCGGTGGTCCATCGCATGGCCAGGCCCATTGCAGCCCCGTAAGGACATGTCATGTGTGATTCGCCTCGACGAGGTTTCGCAGATGAGGGAGAACTGCCCATCCCATCATGGCAGCGAATCGCTGGACGATACGGATGCCGGTATGGCATGCCATGATTTTTTTCTGCGGCAGACTGCTTTGACGAACAGAAGGATGGAATCCCCAGAGCTGATGCAGTGACAGAGAACGCGCGAGTGGTGGTCCATCGCATGGCCAGACCCATTGCAGCCCTGTAAGCACACGTATGTGCGATCGCCTCGACGAGATTTTGCAGATGAGGGAGAGCTGTGCATCCCATCATGGCGGTGATTCGCTGGGCAATATGGATGCCAGTATGGCAGGCCTGCCATGATTTCTTGCTGCGACAGACTGCTTTGACGAACAGAAGGATGGAATCCTCAGAGTGAATGCAGAGAATGCGCGAACGGTGGTCCATCACATGGCCAGGTCCATCATGGCTTCGTAAGGACATGTCATGTGTGATCACCTTGACAAGGTTTCGCAGATGAGGGAGAACTGCACATCCCATCATAGCGGTGATTTGCTGGGCAATACGGATGCTGGTATGGCGGGCCTGCCATGATTTCTTGCTGCGACAGACCGCTTTGACGAACAGAAGGATGGAATCCTCAGAGTGAATGCAGAGAATGTGCGAATGGTGGTCCATCGTAGCTTCATAAGGACACGTCATGTGCGATCACCTCAACGAGGTTTCGCAGATGGGGGAAGAACTGCGCATCCCATCATAGCGGCGATTCGCTGGGTGATACAGATGCCGGTATGGCAGACCTGCCATGATCTTTTACCGCAGGCAGATCGCTTTGAGGAATGGAAGGATGTACGCCCAGAGCTGATGCAACGACAGAGAATGTATGAGCCGTTGTGTTGCAGACTCACTTTGACATGGTCGCATAGTAGAAATCTGTAGACAGTGGGGCTAGAGTCCAAATCATTGATCTGTGAGCTTGAGGAAGTGAGTGCACCCTCTCCATTTGTGACAGAGCCAGGTTCCAACTCGCAAATTGGGTTTGAAATTGATGAAGCAAGACTACCCCCCCCACTCGAAACAGCGGGGGTGGCAGCCATTGCAGACATTGCTAGCAAGCTTGAGGAAGCAAAGCTACTCCCCCCGGAACTGGCAGGGTTAGTAGCCATCGCGTAAGTTGAGATGGTTGAGGAGACTTGAAGTTGGTTGATTTGCTTCCACGATGCTGGATTGCTGCGCCCACAGAAATTGGTTTGCTGTTCTGAGCTCACCTTGAGAATGCATAGAACCTTCT
>MU129164.1:0-75502 GCA_014904985.1 Hydnum rufescens UP504
TCCTGTCTCTCTGAGTGAGGTCGGGATAGGGAAAAAAATTTAGGCTTCAGACTCCTGGTGTTGGGAAGGTTTCCATGATACTGTACTGGGTTAGCCAAGTTGGGACAGTACTGGTTTCTTAGCAACACATCTGAAAGTTCCGGGCGAAATCAGGTGTGTATACTGGGGTCATCCTATTGAATACAGCCCTTTGACGCCCCTTATTTAAAGGGGCTCGGGTCAGACAACCGAGAACCCTTTCAAGCCCCTTATTTACTTCTTATGTAATGTAGCCTGTTTTAGTAATGCGGTTTCGGTTTAAAGGTTTTGCGAAGGGTTTTTAGTTAAGCTAAGCCAATTTTTGTGGACCCCCCTACTAATGGAGACTTCATACGATAGTCTGCACATCCGTGAGCCCCTATGGCACCCCTCATTTTCATCCTCGTTCACCGCCTCTCACAGATACCGGGAATGGCGGCAATGGGGAAAGCCCCACAGGGAGTGCCCACGGGGGCCGGGGGGGTGATGTTCACCTCTGGTATTACCAACCCACCACCAACAGTCAAGGTTAGGCATATTATTACCTTGATCATTTTAAAACTCTAAAGCATACATAGTGAACGTTTGGCATATTCACGGTCACAATAGAGGTGTGGCCACAGTAGAGGCACAACTAGACTTGGGGATCTATATTTTTTGTCGTTATGGGGCACTCGAATTGAGGGTGAGGAAGTCCTTCTCCTCGACCAATGCCAGTCTTCTGACCGTCTAGTCGTGTTTGAAGATCGAATTGATCCCTCGTCTTTCCATTCGTCATTAGGATTCGGCACCATGTCTATAATCGCATCCTCCGCAGTTCATCGAAGGGGGTCGGAGAAGATGTGCGCTATTGCAGGACGTGCTAGGTCCCTTTTCAGGCCCCGACACCCTTGTCAGGAATCATGTCGTGGCACTGGCGCAACGGGGATAAAAAAACATAGATCTATTAGTTATATCATGATTCGGAGACTAATGGCGCAGGCTCCCGAGTGATACAGTGTGAGTGTAAGGCGTCTTCAAACAGTGGCCAGCAACGGGGTCATGCTATGCGTGTGCAAATTGTGTGAGGGCCCACATATACTTGGATAATGGGGGGACCCAATACTCTGATGGTAGCCTCACTCTTGTTAGCAGCAGATACGCCCGTGCACCTATTTCGACCGTGGCTTCACCGATGAGGAAGACCTATTGTTAGAGATCCCCAGTCTAAACCCATTTCCCCGGCCAGAAAGAGGACTGGACAGGATAGTAAAAAGGAATACAATGGCTTGAGGATTCTATGCCCAGCCGTAAGCGTACGCAGCGCCGGTCGAGGATCACTGTGACACCGCCGTGATTGTAGCGTGACAAAGGCTGTGATCTCCGGAGGCAAACTGCGCCCAAACGAGAACCCGGCACCCGGCCCGACTGTGCGCGCGGGAGGGACTCACGATTTAGCACCAGTGAAAACCATTATTGGCAAGTTGGGTGGGAGGGAGGCAAAAGAAGAGATGGATGTGTCTTCCCTTGGCTCCAGGCCGCAAGAGCAGAGAGAAGTGACGGAAGCAAGCTTCGGCTGTCTCCGCTCCCTTCCTTCTCAAGTCGGCGCTTGCGGCACTCGTTCCTCGCACCACACCGCTGTGCCTGTCAGTGTATGAGGGGGGATGTGGTGGTCTTCCCAATGGCTCGTTTTTTGATCTCTCTGGTGTGAGATTGGGGGCTTGCTTGAGGCCCTCCTTTGGCGATGCTCTGGCATTCCACAAGAAAGAGGAAGAAGGACATATGGAAGGATCAGCGCCAGGACCTGGCGCATCTCGGACCCGTTGACACAGCCCCTCCGCGGGCAGAACGCGCCGCTCCCCCAGAACCCGGTCTTAACCAATCGCCCTCTCCGGTCCTCGCATCCCTTATAACACCCGACCGAGGGCGCCCGACTCGGTACTGTACTATCAAGCACATATACCTACGCCGTTCAGCAGGCTGTCCTCTCATTCCATTAAAGTGCTTAGAACCTACATATTTTACTCTACAGATACGTACCGGGACTTGTTCTCAACCACTATGTTCACTATATTATGCACTCCCTAACCGATAAAGGTTCCATTTCCCTCTTCCGATGTTCAGAACTAGCTATAGGTCCTGTTAATCCCCAAACCCTTCCCCACTGTATGTTCGGACAATCCTCTTTGGCGCAGCAGACGAATACGGCTGCAGATCAATCAATCCCCACCCCCAGCCCCCAGCCCCCGGAGCCCCCAGCCTTGGCCTCGTTCCAAAAAGAAACAAGGGCATCCGGGCGTGTTTGATATCCCGAAGTGAGACACGTAACTGCCCACTATGGTTGCATTGTTCGCCACGGGCTTCGATCCGATCCGTTCATTCAAGAAGTTTATCCACGCGGGCCCGATGGTACAGGAAAAAGAGCAGAAGCTACAAAGGAATGAATTATTGAACAGGGTGGTTCTTTCTTCTTTTACAAACTTGCATTTAATTTGAATCCCCCTACCCCTGCACTTCTGATCGTTTCTCTGATGTGGCTGCAGGAACCTCCTAAAATGATCGCCGTAGAGTACGCTGGACATTTTTTGGCGCTTGCGGCATCCAACCTTTTGATGCCCGGCGCCCCTGCTTTCTGAGCCGGCGTTCTGAGCCACATGTTGAGATATTTTCTTCGGCAGTTATAAAGGATGCACTACTTGTGTTACCAATTGCAACCAATTTCGAAGTCCTGGACCGTCTACACGAAGCGAAAGTATTGATAGGCATCATTAATCAGTGAGTCCAAAGCAGAAAAGTTCAAGTCATGCGAGGAATGCAACGGACGCTCAGTCTTGGTTGTCAGCGCCAGGAAAAATAAGTACCACGGGTGTAGGGAATCCCTTGCATCAATATCCCCGCATCTAGCACTGGGAATATCGGGATGCTTGAGCTTCAAGCCAACCATGCGGTGTTGGATAACATAACCTGTTGACCTGCGCGGCATACTCCTCGGTATTCTGACGCACCCAATCAGATAGCTCAGATCACCACTCGCGCTGCAAATGGAGCGCAAAGGTACCACCCACGACTTCGTGCAGAAAAGGTCCTCTTTTTCCGGTGGGGGCTCACGTATATAAAAATGTCGAAAACGCTACTAATTTTAATCACTCCTAGTGAAAAAATCTTGCTCAACAACGTACTTTTTTGGATCGGACCTCTCCTTGAGCTCTCTGGCATCCTCTTTCGTCTCGGCCCGCAATAAATCCCTTGGTTGGTGATGATCTTCCTATTTGGAGCTCCTGTTATCAAAATAGTCCGATGGGTTGTACAGCTGTTACGCTGTTACCATATAAGGGGCAGACCCTTTAACTGGCAATGCGTTTGGGACTACCATCGGCGTCCTTCCTGTATACACCGGTCGGCGACTGTCTGCCGACGTTGCACAATTAAATTTCCCCATCCAGTGTGGATGCACACTAGGAGAATCGCAACAGGCTGGGCCTATAAGTTCAGAACTGCCTCCAACCCCCTCCATCCACCCACATCACAGTGCATGTACATAGCAAGGCGCCACAATGGATAATTCGAACCATCTCTTGCACATTCGTAAGCCCTGCACTACTTCCAATTACGTTGCTCATGCAAACATCTCTTTCCCAGATACCGGCGATGGCGGCAGTAGTGACAATGGTAGTGGTTCCAGTGGTGGACGAGGAGGGGGATGTTCGCTTGCATTCTAACATGAACAATGTCTGTGAGTCGAGGTTCTTCCACATTATTAGCCTATTCATTTTAAAACTCCAAGCTGTACATAGCGAATGTCTGGCATCATTTATGGTCATAGTGTAGGCACCCCAATAGGTGATGCACCACCAAAGGTCGGTCTCTACATTTGCTTGCGATATCGGACACTCGAATTCCGGGTAAGCGGGACCTTCCCTGACCTTGGCTGGCTTCTGATTGTCTAGTCATTCAAAGGTCGAGTTCGTCCCTCGTCTATTTCTTTTCGTTATTAGGATTCACCATCAGGCCCAGGATCGTGGCATCCACAGTTCAGTGGAGAGGCCGTAGAAGAAGTGGGCTACTTAAAGATGCAGCAGGTCTCCCTTCGGACACTGAGAGATTTGTAATAAATCATATCATCGTGTTGACACAGCGAAGATAGGAAATATTACCTATATCTTGATTCAGAGGCGAATGGCGCAGGTTGCCAAGAGGATACGAGTTGAATGTAAGGCGTATTCAGGCAGCCGGTAGTGTCAACCGAGATGGGATTATGCATATGTCAATTTGTGAGGGCTTACATACACTTGGATGAAGGGACCGCTCCATATGTGAACAATAACTGTGCTCTTGTCGACAACAACTATCCCCAAGCGCTGGTAAGTGGCTGCCACAGATTAATCATGCATCCGAGGTGTCAATTTCCTGTTGCAGCAGAATGGTAGAATGGGGTATGACAATCGTTTGAGGATTCTATACTCGCCGTGAACTGAGCGTACAGCGACGAAAGAATGGATGCGAAGCGGTGAGTCGCGGAGACAGCCGGTCAAGGATCTTGCGCAAGTTAAGCATACCTCATGTCACGGAGGGGAACATCGTGATGCTTGAGCCAGGGGCTACTCGCCAGTGTCTTGGTTGTGGATTCTCTCCGGCGTGACATTGATGGCTGCTTGAGGCCATTCCTTCGGCGATGCTATGTATCACTCCACAAGAAAGAGAAATCAAACCATTTTCCTAGCTTAAAACAATGTGGAAGGACCAGTGCTGGGATGTGGCAATGTGGTACATGTCCGAGCCGTCGGGCACATAAAACATCTGTCATACTGTAAATGCCACTCTTATTGGTATATACTGTAAGGTTCAGGGCAGGGGTCAATTCGATTGGATAAACAGCACCTGAGAGGACCCAATTGTTGGGAGAATCGATGAGGAGTCACGTAGATTCACACAACAAAGACGAATGAAGTATAGCGTTTGATCAGAGGAAACTTCGGTACATCCCGAGACACTGTACTCCGCTGAGCTGACCAAGCAGTGAGAGCTAGAAGCTCGTTTATCCCGTTCCAGTGCCCCATTGTCCTTGCGAGCTCATGGAACAGAATCCAATGGCTTGACGCAGTGAATGGGTCTTTCCCAATGCTTCAGTGCGGAATCTGGCAGCCCGGCCAAAACAAGGGACACACGCCAATATGGTTGGCACCGTCCACTTACACAGCCGATCAATTCGGACGCGAGCGCATCAACTCCTCTGACTGAACCAAACGTCGATCGCGAAAGGATACGAGGAAGAATCTGCAGCAGTCACTACGGAGTCTGTAGCAGCCACTACGCGCTCTCGATTTGTTTCTGTCCTTAGCAACACATCTGGTCCCTTCCGTTTCGACCGAGCCCATCGTCGATCCCGCCCAATCCCGACAGCACCGGACAGCCGTTCGCTCTCCCTCAGCCCAACTACAGCCCCAACAATGCTCTCGAAATAGGAAGATCAGATCTCGAGCCCTTGGAGGACGAAACCCTTTCGCTTCACCCCACATTTCCCAGGCAGGAGGGGTAGTCGTGGGATGGTCGTGGGCCCTCGCAGTTCTTCGGTGAGAGGATGGAACCAAGATGGGGGGCGATGGGTTCTTACCCCCACATGGGCGCTCCCCGGCGCGAGGTTCGACCTGTAGGGCCGCTCGAGCCTTCTCGAGCTGGGGCTGGACATGGATTCCCCGGGCCCACAGGATGCCCACAGGATCTGGCATTCAAGGAAGACACAGAGCAGTCGGACCTGATGACCATGGCGGCGCCACAGTCATGCCTCCAGGAGCGGTACGCCAGTTCGATTTTCACCATACCCTTGTGTCTTACTGAAGGATCCGGCGCTGATCTATCATTTGCCTCCCCCCTTCCAGAGCGATTCTAACCAGCGTCATTTTCCTTTCTCACCTTGATATGAGCTGGTTCAAATTTCAGTCTTTCTGTAATATGCCGTGTTGGTGTGTGTTCACATACAAAGTGCAGTCAACAATGCAGTAACCCTTAAGAGCCTATCTCAGCATGCCACACTCTATATCAGGCCGCCAGGGAAATGAAACTACTAAAGCCAACTTCTACGGCGGACAACCACCACGGCAACCACCACGACCACCCATGATGAATTCCACTCGAATGCTAAAACTTGACACTCTCGTATGCATTTCCAGGGGTGGTGGTGGAAATGCCCTGCCTTTCTTCCAAAACCAGTCAGTCCTTTTATCTTGTCAAGTGCTCGCCTGCAGCGCTCATGATTGAAGGTAGAGACTAATCTTGCGACACTTTAAAGCCATATGTGGCCGTTGTGGAAAGTGCACGTCTCGTGGCACTCTGGACCCCGCACCTCGTTCCCGATGGTAGTCTACGCCGAATTGTCACAGTCGGAGGCAGCGTCGGCATATCAGCATATGCACCCAATCGCCTAGCAACTGAAAACACGGTCTTCGCAATGTCAGAAGCAATAATTGGATGCTTTCCAGATGTCGGATCCACATATGTCTTCGCACGGCTAGACGGCGAGCTAGGGACTTCTCTCTTGCGCTCACGGGCAATTCAATATCATACTACGAAACTTGTCGCTTCGGGCTAGCAACCCATTACATCCCATCTCGTCGCTTTCCCTCTGTTCTGGAGAGACTCGACCCTTTGGAAGCTGCTGTAGGCCCGCATCCGATTAACGAGACTTTGAACGAGTTCGATAAAGAGTCAGCCTCGATGTTAGAAGCGGAATCCCGGCTATCGATAAGCTGAGGCCACCGCGCCCCCTCAATCGTGCTTTCCCCTGCAAGGACGTCGAGAGCATCATTATCGTGCTTGAAACGTTCCCTGCTCCCGAATCTCTAGGGGCAGAAGACCAAACTGAGGTGGGAGGGTGGGCAAGGAAGACCCCTGATGTGCTGGCGCTGAGAAGTCCCACGAGCCTCAAGGTGGCGCTCGAAGCCCTGCGGATGGCGGAGCGGGAGGACTACAGAGGGATCTCGCTTGTAATACAGCTTTCGCCTGCACACTTTCCTCTCTCCTCCTTCCTTTTTCGCTCTAGTGTCTTTGTCTCATTTGAAAGTCAAGGGCTACTCCAGATTTCAATACTGGAGCGACGAGCGTACTAGTGAACAAGGACCGAGCAGATAAGCGATCTAATTGGAGCCCTTCCACACTAGAAGAAGTGTCCCCCGGGTATGTGTGGAATACATTCTTCAGCCAACATCCCCATGTCATGTCAGCCCACCGTATCCAGACCAAACAAACATCAGCCGAAATCAACTTTGGGTATCATGCCCTTCCCAACGAGAACGATATTGGTACGTTCGTGCTTGACAATGCAACCGATAGCGGGTGTCTAGTGTTTCTGCCGAAGAGGTCGTCATGCATTTTGAAGGAAAGATGAGAGGGAAGAGCGGGGTGTGGTTCAAGGTGAAGGAGGCGCTTGCGGGCCACTGCAAAACGATGAAGGACGGGCGATTGAAATGGAATTATTAATTTGTGGTATCTCGACGTATCTTCCGTTTTCGAGAGGATGCACCTAATCGATTTTTTCGAGCTGTTTAAGCAGTCGAACTCGGATCGGTAAAATAGGTACTATTAGTTATCACCTCCGTTGCCGTGATCGGGTAGTTGCCGCGACCCCTCCAGCCCCTTCAATTTGTGCCCATTAAGGCCCATATTTTGCATGTAGATACGGGTGGTATATACCTTGGGATCTGTGCAAAAAGAACCCCAAAAATTGTTGAATTGCTCTATCTTTACATCACAACCATCTTGAGAATGAATGGAATTTAGCATTTTCCCGTTACTCAAAGTGCTTTAGCGAGTTGACTGGCCCTTGGACTGGGCTAGTAGGGTCATAGATCTACAGACCATCTTTCTGGCAAGTCCTCAACAGAATACCAGCCTTACCGGAGACAAATTGCAGCTGTAAATGTCAGATCAAGCCAGGTGACGGAATCTGATTTTGGAAGGCAGAGCGTGTCTTGTAAACAAACAACTTTTAAAACTCCGCCTACTATCATGCCCCCCAAAAGCTCCAAAAGGGTCAACAGTACACAGAAGAAGATGTGCAACAAGCTCTTTCCGAGCTGAGCGACGGTGTTCACAAGGATACCACTGCTGCTGCTAAGGCTCATAATATCCCCCCTAGGACCCTTTGGTGGCGTGTCCAGCATGGTGGCAATTCATCAAGACAGCAAACACACATACCACAGCAACTGCTAACACCAGTACAGGTAAGTGGTCATTAGGATCTCATGGATAAAGCATTCAATTCCTCATCCAAGGAAAATGTGTTACTTGACTGGATCACCCACCTTGGTTTGCTGGCCCAACCTCTAGACCGCCGAACAGTGGGCCCATTTGTCAAGGACCTATGTGGCACACTCCCAGGAAAATGCTGGCTATGGCGGTTCCTCCAACACCACAACAATGAGATCCGGTACTGCCGGTCCTCAGCCCTCGACCCCAAGCACGCACACTCATTCAACTACAGTGCTGTATGTGATTATTTTAATAAGCTAAAGACAGTGTTGGATGAGCATGACATTCCTTGGGAGAATGTGTATAATATGGATGAAAAGGGGTGCCAGCTCGGTGGTGGCCGCAAAGGTCGGCGCCGAAAATACCTCTTTGGGCACAATTCTAGGGAGAGATATCGCATTCGGGATGCAAACCTTGAGCTCATCATGGTTGTCGAGTGTGTTAGTGCAGATGGTTTTGCACTCAAACCTTACATCATCTTTAAGGGCAAGCAGCTCTGACATTCTTGGTTTGAAGCACCAGGGGCCGAGCACGCAGCTGGGTAAGCACTGTGCACAAGCCATAGATAGATAGTTATTGAAATATATAGCATACCAGGATTGGTGTGTCATTGAACGGCTGGATAGACAATGATCATTGTGAGAAATGGCTCACCGTTGCATTTCTTCCTCAAGCGCGGGCACGAAATGCAACAGGGAAGAAGATTCTTATCCTCTGTGATGGCCACGGATCCCATTGTTCTGGCGAACTTCTCTTCATGGCTCACCAATACGATGTCTTGATATTCAAGTTGCCACCACACTGCACACACCGCCTCCAGCCCCTCAATGTTGGGATATTTGGCCCATTTCAGACGATATTTGCAAACAAAGTCAATGCATATGTCGAGGCACATGACCAAGGCCTCTCAAAAACAAATTTTGTTACTCTATATCTAGATGCCCATGACGAGGCCTTCAGTAGTGGCACCATACACACTGCTTTCCGTAAATGTGGCATAAACCCTTTTGATCCGGATGTCTTCAGTGTGGCAGACTTTTCACCAAGCCAAGCTACCTCCACCATTGGTTCTTCTCATCTGCCATCCACCTTCCCAGGCTCAGAAGAGTGGGATCATGAGTCAGCGGGGGAAGACACTGATTCGGAAACGGCTCACGACATCGAACCCCCCTCAGACTCCAACAAAAATGACACCATCACAAATCCCTCCACTCCGGGCCTGTCATGACATCATCAGCCCATGGCCACATCCTCATCAGTTTCACACACCGCCGTGTCAATCCCTGACAACATTACCACGCACCTCTCCAAGACGGCACTTGTTGCAGTTGCATGCAAGCTACGTGACCTTACAGCTGAAGCACAGGCTGCTGCTGAAAGTGCCAATGCCCATGCCATCATTTTGGGTCATAGGTACATGCAGTTGCAGAAACAAGTGAACACCAAAACCAGCGCACCCAAGATATCACGCCAGTCTTTCTCAACAAATGCACGGGTGCTGAATACGACCGAAGCCTTGGAAGAGATTGCCTCCAGGAAGGAGGCAGCCATATTAGAGGCGGAGAAAAGGGAGAATGAGAAGCATGAGAAGGAAAGGAAGGCAAAGGAAGCCCGTGATGCAAAGGCCAGGAAGAAGGAACTCGCACAGCAAGCACGGGCAGAAAAGGCCCATCATGCTCAGATGGCAAAGGCGGAAAAGGCAGCAGCAAGATTGGCAGCAAAGGAAGAGAGACTTCGAGCCAAGGCAGAGACAGCAGCAGCCCAGGGTGCCAGAAAGAGTAGGAAGAGAAAGGTCTGTGGAATTGAAGGGCATGGCAACGGGGATAAGGAAAATGAGGGATCGCAATGGGACTCACCACCAAAACAGTGTTGGACCCTATCACCAGAACATCCAGCCCCAAATCACTCCCCTTATGAACAATCCCACCCTCAACCTCGCCCTCAACCTCGATGGACTGGACCCCCAGCTAGCTCGACGGATTTGGACAATTCTGTGGCACCACTCCGATACATGACAGACCAAACAGCAGTCTATCCAGGTCCACTGCCACCACTGGTTAATGCGCCCGAGGATGACAGGGCCCCAGATGAAGAGACAGCGAAGCTTTTGTTGGCATTAAGCAGTGGAATAGTGCTGTAAGGAATGGCGGCAACTTCCTGATATCACGAACTTGCCATTGCCGCGATGAGTGGTTGACGTGGATCCCTTCTACCTCACGCAATTTTTCATAGATTGCTTTATAATTTTTACAGCCTGTCTATAGTATCATTCACTGTATCTCTGCGAAATTTGAGCACAATCCAAGCAGTATAGTGGGAGATAGAGGGATTTTTCTAACTATGCAGCAAGTACCTGATCACATATAGAAGTGAATACAAGTTATATTAGGCCCCAATTGGTAGGAAAGTAATATTGGGTTCGAGAGATAAAATCACCTACTCCACAGAACAGGCCATGAAGATGAATTTGATCGATTGACACCAGACTATTGAAATGTTTAACCGATGAAGACGTTGTGGGTAGGAGCGCGGCCCGGCATACTACCGTTCTACTTCACAAGAGGTACCTGTCGCCTTCCTACTCAAGGTGAGGGGAACAATCATCCCTGACACGAGTTCACACTGTGACTGTGTGGGCATGGCGGACCAGTATCCCATGAATGACCATAGTCTGGGACCCTTTAAATAGACGGATGTGGGTATTGTTCGTTAAGGCACCAAATAAATCACATGATTTGTGAGGATGAGGTCGTAGGGAGATGGAAATGACTGGGGTCAAGACTGACTATCCCAAACATCACCCTATAGAAAGAATATGAAAAATATCCAGAGCCAGTTCTTTACTGCCATTTTTCCGTCACCACGGCCCAATCGGGTTACCCATAAGAATCACGTGATTTATTTGGGACCTTGATTTAAAGTTGAAAAAAAAAGTGGAAGATGAGGTGAGAAGCGTTTTCCATTCATTGCGTTTTCTCATCAGGTTCCACTCCTTTTTGATGTGCCACTTATTTTTGGGTACAGGTACCTGAAAGGAAGAAGAATTGAGCAAGTGGCGGGTATCTCCGAAATGTGGACTTGGTATAACTTTGCTCAAACTTCTTGGATATATGGAAATTTCCCATGCTGGTCTGTGGTACGGTGTAGGGGGAGGTAGACTTCTCAATGGATTTTTTATACCATATATGGTTACCCGTTCTTGCAGAGTTCGGCACACGAGTTCCGGTCAATACATCTTTCCAAATGCGGCATATGACATAATTATTTTAAATGTACTATTTAATTAAGATTCCACCTACTCCCTAATTTGGCCATCTGCAAGGAACCAGTTAGAACACTGGTAAACTGGGTTGGAAGTCTTGCATCGGTGTTTGGTCACTCTAAATTTAGTCTAAATATGCTCAATTTCAAGGAAATGTTGATCTAAATATTTTGTATTGATATGTAGAGCAAAACTGTGCAGCCTAAGGGACCCTTACGTCCATACAAAGCGATCCCAGCCTCTATATAGAGGCTGGTGTTCCTGCCTAGAATGACCAGGATGTGGATCACAGGAGATTGTGGCGAGACTCTTGCGAATGAATGTGTGTTGACATGTGCGTAACCCACATGACCGGCATACGTATATACACTAGAGTTAATGACTGAGGGAAAAAAGGATACTGCTTTGGGGAGCAACTCCACCGACCAGGGTGGTAACCGTGTCAATACCATTCAATCAAGATGTATAAATCACGGCACTCCATTTTTCTTCCCCAACCTCACCGTGCAGAGAGTGTGGCTTGCAATGGAGGGTGCGCACTATGGCTTGCACATCTGTGAGCCCTAAGGCACCCCAAATTACTGTAATTCTCATGCCATGCCCATTCAATCACCCCTCTCACAGATACCGGAAACGGCGGAAATGGTGAAAGCCCTACAGGGAGTGCCAATGGTGGACGAGCCGGCGATGTTCACCTCACAGATTCCCATTCCACCACCAACAATGTTTGTGAGTCGAGGTCATGCACATTATTACCCTGGTCATTTTAAAACTCCGAGCCACAGTGAATGTCTGGCATATTTACAATCGTAATGTAGCGACACCAGTCGGTGAAGGACCACCACCCTCGGGTATATACATTTCCTGCCATTTTGGAGGGCTCGAGTTGCGGGCGGGGTAGACCTTCCCCTCCTTATCGAGGCCAGTCCTCTGATTGTCTAGTCGTGTTCAAAGATCGAGTTCGTCCCTCGTCTATTTCCGTTCATCATTAGGATTCGTCACCACGTCTACGATCGTGTCATCCACAGTTCATCTGAACGGCTGTAGAAGATGTGCGCTATGGCAGGGCACGGCAGGACTCCCTTCACGCGCCGACAGCTTTGTAACAAATTATGTCGTGGTGCGGGCGCAACTAAGATGGAAAATATAGAACCATTAGCTGTATCGTTCTCCCGAGACGAATCGTGCAGCTTCCCCAGTGGATACAGTTTGAGCAGAAGGCGCATTCAAGCCCCCGATAGCGTCAAAAGAGAAGGGGGTCGTACATGTGCGAGTCATGTGAAGGCCCGCATGTACTTGGATGATGGGACCACTCCTTACTATGCCAATGATAACCGTACTCGAGTCGACCGCAAATATCTCCAAACCGCAGTAAGATCTCAGGTGGGTGTTAGCGGGTTAATCACGCATCCGAGGGATTCTGGTCCAGGGAATAGAAGGGGGAAAGACAATAATTTGAGGATTCTATGACTGGCCGTAGGCCGAGTACACTGTACAGCGACGAAGAAATGGTGTGGGAGAGCGGCAGTACTGTGACTGTGACATGACGAAGCTCGCCGGAGACAGCCGGCCAGCATACCGTGGTGACTCGTTTGTTGGTCCTCCCTGCGTGACATCGATGACTTGCTCCAGGTGTTCCTTCACAACACTCTGTGGCTCCACAAGAAAGAGGAAATCAATCCCTTTTCCTGGTTTAAGATCATATGGAAGGACCAGTGCTATGATTTGGTGCATCTCCGAGTCTGGGGCTGTATTCGTTGATGTGCAATGCATCTCTTCATTGGTATACAACAATCCAGGGGGTGGTTCTATCGGATAAACAGTGCTTATTTACCCCTTCTCGTGTATAGAATGCATTGTTCCCTCAGAATCTTGTCCACTTTTTGTAATACCCAGCCGGGGGCGCTGACTTGACACTGTATTACCCAAGTGGACATAGTTATATCATCAAGTAAGTTGTCCTCTCATATGCTTCATGCCTATATGTTACGCTCTACACATGTGTACCAGCACTTTCGACCTCGGCCTCGCTTCAAAGAAACAAGGGCGCCCGCGCGCGTTTGAAATCGAATGAAACGTCCACTATGAACAAGTTCGCCCCCACGAAATTTAATCCGTTCCATTCGCTCAATTTGTGCATCTACGTGAACCTGATGGTGCTAACTTAGGAAGGAACCTTCTAAAATGATCACCGCGACCATCCTTTTTCCGTCGTGGGCGACCTGGATGCCTGTCTTCTGCAGGGATCCCTGTTCCCTTGTTCTCTGAGCCGGCAGTATGAGTCACTCGCTGGAATCTTCCTGTTGCTGGCACTGGGGGAAGTTATGGGGGATGCACTATCTGTGGTGTCCTGCGACCAGCCCAAACAGCATTTATGTTGAACTACTACACGCAGGAGCTAGAAGGCCTCCCGGACTTTTGTAAAGACAGCGGGAAAGTCTAGGTTACCCCCACCGCTTTGACGGGAGTTAAAATATAATTTTTCTGGTCCCGGGACGGGGATTTCGCTCTGACTTGAACGGGAGTCTTTGTTTCCTTCTCCATTGTATTTCCACTGTGTATCCAATCGAGCCGCTATTTCCTGGTAAGCATAATTCAATAACAGGAGCCCATGTTATACCAGACTCCTTCCCAGTCGCATGGCTTTCTTCGCGCTTGGTCTCCACGAATAGCAGTTAAGTCCTAAATCCGTGACTTTGGATCCGGATTACATAATGTATTATAAAATAATAACGGAAATTAAGTAAAATCCGATCATCTATGCCAAACAATATAATTCGGATTCAAAATCTCGGATTTAGGACTTAACTGCTATTTGTGAAAACCAAGCCACGCGACTGGGAAGGAGTCTGATGTTAATGTTATACGAGACAATCCAACGGCTTTAAACTGTTTCATTTGCACATCCAGCGGCTCATTCCAAATCCCCAACCCAGTAAATTTCGAATGTCCCACACAGGTGGAGGGGAAGAAATCTAAGCAGAAAGGAAGAATCAAGTCCCGACCCCCCTCAAGTATCTAGGGGATGAGGATGCCAAAGAAATAATTGCTGATGGCGGCCTCTGTGTGCCCAGGAACTCACGTACAGGGTGAGAGAAGCACTAGGCATAGGTCTAGCCCCATTTTCCGCAGCTTCCAGCTCTTTTTTCACTTGTGACACCCAATGATATGGGCTCTTGTGACGTGTGACACAAGGTCATTTAGCGATACGATATGGCCAGTGACGTGTGACATATCGTTAAGATCGTAACACTACAGTATGAGTGCCTGGGCATGGTTGTGGACCAGCATCCCATGAATGACCATGTGGATCCCGGAGATTGTAGCGAGACTGTATTGTGCTTCGTACACCAGGGTCAATTACTGTAAAAAAAGGCAACTTACTGTAAGGGGAGTCACGTGCACTTTTTGAAGATTTGAATGGGTTTACACCGCCTTCGGAAGCAACAAAACTGCCTAACATTGCACACATCACAATACTTCATTTTTCTTTCTAACTCCGTTGTGCACAGAGGGTGGGCTTGCAATGGAGGGTGGACACTATGGCTTCCACATATGTGAGCTCTAAGTCACTTCTAATTACTGTAATTCTCATGCCATGCCCATTCAACCACCCCTCTCACAGATACCGGAAACGGCGGAAATGGTGAAAGCCCTACAGGAAGTGCCAATGGTGGACGAGCCGGCGATGTTCGCCTCCTCAATTCCCATTCCATCACCAACAATGTTTGTGAGTCGAGGTCATGCACATTATTATGCTGGTGATTTTAAAACTCCAAGCCCAGGGAATGTCTGGCATATTTACACTCATGTGGCCACACCAGTAGGGGAAGGACCACCATGCTCGGGTATATGCATTTGCTTCCATTTTGGAGCCCTCGAATTGAGGGTGAGGTAGACCTTCCCCTCCCTATCCAGGCCAGTCTTCTGATTGTCGTATTCAAAGATCGAGTTCGTCCCTCGTCTATTTCCATTCATCGTTAGGATTCGCCACCACGGCTATTATCGTGTCATCCACAGTTCATATGAGCAGTCGTAGAATATGTGCGCTGTGGCAGGGCGCGGCAGGACTCTCAACAGCTTTGTAACAAATTATGCCGCTGTGCTGGCGCGACTACGATGGAAAATATAGAGCCATTACCTATATTGTTCTCGGGAGACGAATCGTTCAGGTTCCCTAGTGGATACAGTTTGAGAAAAACATGTATTTAAGGCCCTGATAGTACCAAAAGAGAAGGGGATGGGTGTTGTGATGAAGGATTACGGAATCACCCGAAAATGGTAACAACCCCTATTTGCGCTCAATGACGGAAACAAGCGCAACCCCCCTGAATGCGGTGAGCTCAGATCTCATACTGTCTCACCAGAACATTCCCCTTGTTTCTTCACTACCGATATTCGAACATTGTTCCCCTTCTTACATTTTCCTTGACCTCTTGTAAATAGTATAAAAGGGCGCACCAAGAATAATAAGGACCTTCATCTTATTCCTTCCTCCCAACCCACCCAAGAAATTGAGGCTCTCCGACCCTTCAATCCTTCCTCACCCACGTAGTAATCAGGGGGTGTCCGTTCTTATGACCACTACGACTATTCAGTCATGCAGTCACGCACCCCTGTGAATTGAACCAAATCCAGATATTGTCACACATCGGAAGCCCCACATGACTTCCAACTATAGTTCTCATGCAAACATCTCTTTCTCAGACACTGGAAATACTGGCAGTAGTGAAAATGATACAAGTCTTTCCACCGGTGGGCGAGGAGGGGATGTTTTCCTCTCGTATTCTAACACAAACAATGTCTGTGAGTCGGGCTTCTTCCACATTCGAGCCTCTCCATTTTAAAATTCCAAGATATACATAGCAAATATCGGCCATATTTATGGTCATAATGTAGGCACGCTCATGGGCGACGCACCACCAAGCTCGGGGATCTACATTTGCCTGCGCTATGGGGCACTCGAATTGCGGGTGAGGTGGATCTTTCCCTCCTTGATCGACACCGGTCGTCTGATTGTCTATTCGTGTTCAAAGACCGAGTTCGTCGCTCGTCTATTTCCGTTCATCATCGTGATTCGCCACCATGTGTAGGATCGCGTCATCTACAGTTCATCGGGGAGGTCGCAGAAGACGTGCGGAGGTCTCCCCCCAGGCACCGATAGCTTCGTGACATTGACGCAGCTGGGATAGAAGATACAGAACCATTAATTATATCTTAATTCCAAGACGAATGGCACAGGTTCCTGAGTGGATACAGTATGATCACAAGGCATATTCAAGCAGCCAGCAGCATTGGCCAAGAGGGGGTTATAGGTGTGAAAATTGTGTGATAGCTCACATATACTTGGATGACAGGACTGCGTCTTATGCGATAACTGCGCACTCGTGAGTAGCAGATATCTCCAAGCACAAGTGAAGTCTCAAGTGGGTGTTGCAGATTAATCGTGCATCCAGGGGTGTGAGTTTCTGTCGGGCGAGGCGTGATCTCAGATTGGATCCGAAAGTGTAGTACACCAAATTCTCGGTTTACATCCGGAGGGGCGGGAAAGTCAAGAGTGTACAGGGGCGAAGAAATAAGACGTGACTCGCCGGAGATAGCCGGCCAAGGCATCTGCAGATCTTCCCGGCCAGTAAGCACACCTCGTGTTGCGGAGGGGGGAACGTACTTGGGCCAAGGGGTACTCCGCTGCTTGGTTGTGCGTCCCCTCCAGCGTGACATTGATGGCTTGCTTACGCCACTCTTTATTGGTATATAAAGATTGAGTGGCAGGGGGTGATTCGATTGGATAAAAGCGCTGTTTTCACTGGTGGAATGTAGCGCCCCCTCAGAATCTGGTCCTAACCAATTGATTGCTTTCTTCGGCCTCGACACTTGTAATCCAACCGAGGGCGCCTGGCTTAGCACCGCATCACCAAGCACATATACTTACAGCTGTAGGCACGCTCTCCTCTCGTTCCATTCAAGTGCTCGGAGTCTACACATTATGTTCCACAGTTACATACCGGTGCTTCTAATTCTATCCACATTGCTTCCATGTGGATTCGACCACGAAGCTCACTGTATTATACAATCCCAAATCGATCCTCAAGCTCTTCACTACAGTGTGCTCCACAAAGTCCCTTCGAGACATCAGGTGAATACGCCGGCAGATCAATCAACGTCTACACCTAGGGCAGCCTCAACCCCGACATCAGCTCCTCAGCATAGACACGGGCGTCCGAACACGTTGAAAATCCAGAAGCCAAACGCGCGTGACCTGTCCACTATGGACACGTTGGTCGCCACGAACCTTGATCTACTCTGTTCGTTCAACATCTCCATCGACGTGAGCCATGGTGCACGAAGAAGACTCATCCATGGGCGGTGCAGAAGCGCTGGCTGACGCTGTGCAAGCCATGGGTCTATCGGGTCTGGCTTCTCTTACGAAGCAATAAACTGTTATCAGCGCGGTTTTTTCTTCTATTCAAAATTTGCATTCTAATCCTGTGGCTCCCAGTTCCGAACCTTTCTTTGGCGGCTTCGTATCATGGAACCTCCTAGGATGGTCGCCGCAGAGTGTGGCGAACCTGCCTTCGTTTCCGTCCCCATGGTGCTCGCAGCGTATAAGCTTTTGGAGCGCCCGACCCGCACAAATTCCTGTTCCCACTTTCTGCGAGCCGGCATTATGGGTCATTCATTAGGTTCTTTTCGTCGGTGCTTTATAAAGGATGCACTCCTTGCGGTGCTTTACGGCCTACCCGAGTACTCCAGGAAACAAGCCAAGCGCAGGTTGATTCCCCATGTTTGAGGGGAATTCATGAGATTGATCCCACCATTGGGCAGGCATTGTGGCTTTTATCGCCCGTATGGAAGGAGATGAACGAGAGCCTCTACCCCTCCCATCGCAGTGTCCATTCGAGCACTATTTTTCGGGAAGCGTAATTCAACACGGATCCCATGTCAGAGGGGAGGAGTAAGCTGTTTCATTTGCATATACAGTGACTCGTTCCGAAGCCCGAGCCCATTAAATTCACAGCATCCCACGGAAAGGAAGAATTAATTCCCGACCCAACACGAATATCTAGATCTACGTGGGTCGCTTGAATTCCCACGAGCGTTGGCAGGTTGGGGATGTGTCAATCGGAGGGATGCACACAGCTCGCACAATGGGAAGGCTACTACGCCCGTGGCCGCGTCCTTGCCTAGAATTTTTTCAAGCAAAAGTGTTTCGCCTCGAGGAACATCCTCCGGGATATGGTTTGGGTTCCCCCAAAGCACTGCCGCTGGTCGGTGGGTCGTCGGGAGTCTTCGAACCCGTAAAATTGTACCTGGAGTGGCGAGAAGCAAGTACCTGGATCACTTTATTCCATGGCACACGGCCCGAGGAGAGTCTCCCTTTCGAATCAGGGTGCAATTTGGGACCCTGAGTAAAGTGATGGGTCTGTGCGCCTATATGATGATGTACCTAATTGCAAGTCTATTTCTTCCCGAATGCCGTGCAAACGTGGTACTCACGTCATTTCCCCAGGTACTCATGATTGTTTTATCAATTCTCTGGCACCCTTTTATTCTACGTTCATCCGGCCCATCCGTCTTCAACGTTCCTGTATGACGAAAATCAAAGGAAAAGCCCATGAAGCCAGCGCATTCAGACCCGATTGCGAGAGTAACACTGATCTCTCGGACCCGGATTCGGTTTTCGATGATCGTGAATCCACTTAAACAGAATAGGTTACGGACGTGGGTGGGCGTAGTTTCTGGCGTTAGTAATGCGGTGTCGGGAAATAGGACGTGCGCCATCACGATATTTCTGACGAAACGCAATCCACTCAACTTGGCAAGTCAGATTGCTTCTACCTGAGGAAACGGCAAGATCACTTGGATATCCGGATCAAAATATATCACGATGTCTAGAATGAGGGAAGTTCAAGAACTACTCAAACTGCTGGGCTGTCTGTGCGAGGCAGGAATATGGATACATATAGCAATCGCCCAAGTCTGAATCATTCGACGAATGGAACTGTCGAGCTTTCTTGTCTACGGACGAAAAAATGAGTATCGTGGGTGACATGGAGAATTTTTTCCAGCTAGCATTGTGTCCACCTGTCTGAGTTTCTCAGAGTCTCTGCCATTCCTATCTAATTATGGCCTGGGTAATTGCTACCCATGTTTTAGCCTGGTCGTACGAGGACCACCACATAAAAGCATCGGCGTCCGAAAGAGAACTTGCCGCATACTGCCGTAGCACACTTATCTCAGGCTGTGGCCCTGCCGCCAAGTCTACTAGCATACCTAATGTTGCCGGCGGGCATCTGCTGTGTGACAGCCGGAAGGCACCCTTATCGGGAAGACCCACCTTGCCTAAATTTCACACGGAATTTCCGGGAAACATTCGATATTCTAGCTTCGACCTCAAACATTGTGAAGGTAGTGTTACTACCGCTTATCAAAATGGACAATCGGGTCTCGGGCCGGGCATTGGGTTCTCGCGCGGCAAGTGCTGCTGTGGCGGTGTGAATTGTAAATAGTTAATTTCTCACACTGCTCAAAATGGTAACATGCTCGATAAGGATTCATAGTACAATGTAGAAAAGCACCGTTCCATTTTTCTTCCCCAGTACCACTGTGCCATTAGCGGGCGGCTCGCAATGGAGACTTCAAGTCATCACTTGTGCATCTGTGAGCCCTATCGAACTCCAATTCCCATATCGATTTAATCGACTCCTTCGTAGATACTAGGAATGGTGGCAGCACCGTGGCAGATTGATTCCGGTGTTCCAAATACGGAAGACAATATAGGTAACGCCTAGCCTGCGACGGCGGCGACGCCAACCGACGTTGGAACTTCCTATCTTGCCCAATTGAGTCAATATATGTAACGCCTAGCCTGCGGCGGCGGTGACGCCAACCGACGTTGGAACTTCCTATCTTTTCCAATTAAGTCAATATATTAGCCTGCGGCGGCGGCGACGCCAACCGACGTTGGAACTTCCTATCTTGCCCAATTGAGTCAGTATATGTAACGCCTGGCCTGCGGCGGCGGTGACGCCGCCCGACGTTGGAACTTCCTATCTTGCCCAGTCGAGTTTGCCAATTCAGTGTAGGAGGTATCTAACACTTATGATCTTTCAATTTCTGATGGCACTCTAAAAATGCCGAACAGCCCCACCCCTCTTCCATCTATCAGTGCACGTACCATGGGGCCTGCAATAGACAATTCAAGCTATCACTTGGACATTCGTGAGCCTCCCATGTCTTCCAATTACCGTGTTCATGCAAACAACTCTTTTCTAGATACAGGAAATGGTGGCAGTAGTGGAAACGATACAAGTCTTTCTAGTGGTGGACAAGGAGGGAATGTCCTTTTCTCACATTCTAACACAAACAATGTCTGTGAGTTGAGCTTCTTGCACATTATTTAGCCTCGTCATTCTAAACTTCGAAGGGGAGAACAGCGAATAATGTCTTCCATATTTACGGCCATAATGTGGGCCCGTCAACAGCTGATGCACCACTCGGCTTTGGTATCTACATTTTCTGGCGCTGTAGGGCACTTGAATTCCGGGTGAGGTGGTCCTTCCTGGCTGAGCGAGCTCAGTCTTCTGATTGCCTAGTCATGTTCAAAGATCGAGTTTGTCGCTCGTCTATTCCCGGTTGCCATTAGCATTCGCCATCATACCTAGGATCATGTTATCCACGGTTCATCGGAGGAGCTGTAGAAGATGTGCTAGTTGCAACGTGGCTACAGTATTGACTATCAAGAGCAGCTAACGATAAATGAGAAGAGTGTTATATGCATGATTGGGTGAGGCTTCACATACACTTGGATGAGGGGAGAACTCCAAGGGCCAACGATAACCGCGCTCTGGTCAAGAATAAAGCTCTCTGAATCGAGCGGTGCTAGCGAGTTAATCACGAGTCCAAGGTGTCGATTTCCGCTCACATAATGATACGGAGGCCAGGCGGAGAGGACTCTATGCCTGGTTGCGGGCTGATGTGCCAATGAAGAAATGGGATCATGGTACGCACCATGCAGAGTAATCGGTGACGAAGCCTCGCTGGTGACACCCGACCAGTGAACCACTACTCAACCGAATTATCCCACCCTGGCACAAGTCTCTCGAAATGCTTCAGAGTAAGCATATCTCATGTAACAGGGTGGTACTCGGAGCCATTGTGCTAGTATCTCACGTGGTCGGCCGGTGCCGGATTCATTACATAAGATATGTACGACGGAGCAAAACTCTTGGTTGGGGATCCTCTCCGGCATGTTATTGGCGGCTCGCTTAAGGCGTTCCTTCCGCCACATTGTGCGGCATCAAACTGTTCCCCTCCTTTAAGGAAATATGGAAGGACCAGCATTGGGTGTCACATCAAGAGCGCGTAAGGTATTCGTGGGTACAACGCCTCGTTCCCTCAGGACCTGGTCTTAACCTATCGCCTTCTTCGGCCTCACACTTTTTATGACACTCAACCGGGGACCCCTGATTTGCCATTGTATCACCAGGTGCATCTACTTATACCGACTGCAGGAAGCGCGATGCACGCAGGTTGATTCCGTGTGTCTGAAGGGAGCTCATGCATGAGATTGATTCTATCAATTTTCCAGTGCGTGGACAAAGATTGCGGCTTTTATCCCTCGTACGAAACAGTATGAACAAGTGCCTTTGATTTTCCTTCCATCGTGCTGTCCATTATGCAGTATATCCAACCAAGTCACTATATTTTGGTGAGTGTAATTTAATAACAGTCAAACGAGAGAATTTCATGGGTATAGGCTGCTTCATTCCCATGTACAATAGGGCTTGTTCCAAAGCCCAAACCCGGTGAATTCAGAGGGTCCCACACATGTCGGGGAAGAAATCTAATCAGAAAGGAAGGATCAAGTCCCGACCCACTTCACATATCTAGATCCATGTCATTCCCTTGGATTCTCCCGAGCTTTGGCAGCCTGGAGGTGTATGTGTATCAGAGGGATACGCACCGCTCGCTCGATGGGACCCCACTACACTCGTGGTCGCGTTTCCCCGAATGTTTCAAGTAGAGGCCTTTCGCGTTGAGGAGCATCTACCATACGGTGGCATTGTGCGGGTTCCCCAAGACATTGCCGTCAGTCACCTAGGTGGCGCTCCGTTATCGACCGCATTTTGAGAGTGTTTCAAGATGCATAATTAATATTGTGGCTGGAATCGTTAAACGGGACGAACCGTAAATATTTGGCATTGGATTATTTGGATAGTCAAAAAGCACCCGAACGGGACCGCTACTCAATGACGTCGCCTTCGGTGATGACCAGCAACGGTACCTGGATCTTTGAATCTTATTTCCCCGCAGCACGGGATACGGCCCGGTGATAATCTCACCTTCGGATCACTCGATTTTGGGCCCTGAAAGGAACGCTCCTATGGTTCTCCACATGCAAATATGGGACTCACATGCCACATTCTCGCTCGTCCAGGCCTGTTGTTACTGGAAGTCCACCACATAACGAGAAATTCATTCATGGTTATAGAATTGTCCGTCATTCCACCACTCATGATTGTTTTATCCATTCTCAGGCGCCCCTTTCTCCCGCCCATGAGGCCATCTCCAATGCTCCTGGATGGTGAAAGCCAAAGGAAGCCGGCGCATTCTGACCCGATTGCGAGAATGATGCTGATCTCAGACGTGGATTTGGTTTTGGACGATATGAACAGATTGGATTAAAACGCCTGAGGGGGCGTGGTTTCTGGCCTCTCCAATGCGGCGTCTGGGAGTAGGCCTTCACCCATCGCGATATTTCCAACGAACGACGGGTCAATACATTTAACTTGGACGGAAGCTTTGTCATATTGCTTCTGCCCCTGAGGAATTGGCAAGATCACTTGGATATCGGGATCAGTAAACATTTAACGTAGATATGGTCATACCTCGAGCACACCAATAAGCGACACACAACCAAGATCGGGGATCTAGTCCATATGGGCTACTCGAATTGTGGGCGAGTCCGAGCTTCCCCCTTTTTTGTACCGAGATCGATCTATTAATTCCGATCACGCTCAAAGATTGAGCTCGTGGCACGTCTATTTCCGTTAGTTATTAGGATCAACTACCACACCTAGCATCGTTCCTGCACAGTTCGTCTGAAGCTTGTAACGGATCGGTGTGCTATCGCCAGATGTCGCAGGCTCTCTTTGGGACGTCGGTGCGTATGGAATAATGTAGTGGTCTTGGTGTGGCAGGCCTAGAAAAGTTATGACAGCAATGTTAGAATTTAGAGATGAATTTAAGGGGTTCCTGAGGTGTCATAGTGTGAGGGCTGGCATAGACCTGGAGGACGGTTCCCATTTTGCCACGTACAGAGATCTCCAGGTGATGAGAGAGATCTGGGACCGAGGCACAAACGGAACCTCCGCCCGATTCTACGCTCTCCTATCCACGAGTCGGGTGTGCACCGATAAATAAATGGGTTCAGGAAGTCTGGAATGGTAGACACTACCGTACCATGGCGCGGGTCCCATGGCCTGCTGCCATTCCCAGACAGCAATTCGATATGATTTGAAGATCTAAAAACTGATTGTGGCTGTTATTACGTCGGAAAGAATTGCTCTTTGGCCCTTTGGGAGTATAGTGCCCGCTGTGGAACCACCATCAGGTGCGGCAGTGCAGCATTCGGTAGTTGCCGGTTATCAACGCACAGTAAGTACAAAAATTTCCACGAAGGTACTGATTTTGATCACTCCCGTGAAAAAATCTTGGTAATTTTGTGAATTGGAGCTCTCATTGAGCTTGCTGGCATTCTCCTCCAGCTCGATCCGTGATAAATCGTTCGACAATGCGAAACTCGTTCTTGGCTTGGTCCCCTGTTGTCCAGAACCAACCTCTAGATGCAGGTTGTTATCAACAAATATGCCGATACCCCTGATGTTCGTGTCGATTGATGTAGTCCCCCGTTCTGTTCGGGTCGGCCTAATATTCTACGTGCACTTTCGTGCTCAACTGACCAGAGCTTTGAACGCACTCAACCATGAGATACTCGACCTCCTCATTCCGAAACTCAAGGTAGTCCCACTGTCCCCGTATTATTGACTCGATCATGAACACTCTTCCAACGAGTGGGACCAATCCGACTTGCGTAAAATTGTTATTGCCCGCGGAAATGGACCGGCATTTTGTGCTGGTGGGGATGCGAAAAGTACGTGATTCTACATGTATCTATTCCGTCGTAATAATCGTCAATGAACTCAGGTGTGATAAAATTGGCAGCTGGCCCCCTAACACTAAGTAGCGCTCTGAATTTCTTCCAAAACCGGTCAGTCCATTTATCCTGTCGAATTTTCACCCGCAGCGCTCATCATTAGAGGTATATTTCAGCTAGATTATAATTTCGCAACACTTTCGAAGCCGTATGTATCCGTTATGGAAGGTATTATTCATACGTCTCGTGGCCCCCTCGACTCCGCACCTCCGCCCTGATGATCTCCTACGGCGGATTGTCGCAGTCAGAGGCGGCGTTGGCATATCGGCCCGTGCACCTTATCGCATAGCAACCGAGAACACAGTGTTCGCAATGCCAGAAACGAAAATTGGATGCTTTCCAGACGTCAGGTCCACATATATCCTCGCACGGCTAGATGGCTGGATAGAGACCTATCTCGCCCTCACGAGAAATCCGGTAACAAGCTACGAAGTCTTTCACCTCGGCCTAGCAACCTATTGCATCTCTTGCATCCTCTCCGTTCTGGAAAGATTTGGCGCCCTGGAAGTCCCGGGCCCGCATAGGATTAATGAAGCCTTGAATGGGTTTGATCCAGAGCCAAGCTCGATGCTGCAAGCGGAATGGCAGCTATCGATCAGCCGAGGCCAGATCCGCGCCACCCTCGATCGTGCTTTCGCCTCCCGAGTCTGTATTGGTAGAAGACCAAAGTACGGCGCAAAAGTGGGCAAGGGGGACTTCGAATGAGCTGATGCTGAGACCTGAAGGTGACGCTCGACACTGTAGATCGCGGAGCGGGACTATAGACTGAGCGATGTGCTACAGAGAGATCTCGCTATTAATACAGCTGCCGCCGTGTGTACTTCCCCCCCCCCCCTCTTCTTTTACGCTCTTAATTACTCACTCGAGTGATTTTCCCTCAGGTGCCGCTCCAGATTTCAATACTGGGAGGATGAGCGTGCTCGTGAACAAGGGCCCGGCAGATAAACGACCTAATTGGAGCCCTTCGACACTGGAGTGTCCCAGGCGTATGTGTGGGACGTGTTTTTCGGTCCAAACTCTCCATATATGTCCGTCCCTCGCATTCAGACCGAACGAGCGTCAGCCGGGATCAACTTGCGTTGTTACACTCCCTAGCGAGAACGACATCGGGGCGTTCATGCTTGAGAATACGACCCATGGCGGGGTTTCTGTCGAAGAGGTCGTTGGGCATTTTGGTGCGAAGACGACAGGGAAGAGCGGGGTGCGGTTCAAGGTGAAGGAGGTGCTGGCACGCCGCTGCTAAATGATGAAGGATGGGCGCTTGAAGTAGAATTAATCTCTGGTGTCTTGACATTTCTTCCATAATCAAAAGGAGGGACCTATTCGATTTTTTCGAGTTGTTCAAGCAGTCGCACTCGAATCAGTAAAATTAGCTAGTGAGTACAAGTTACACCAGGCCCCAATTGGTAGGAAAGCAATATTGGGTTTGAGAAAAAGAATCGCCTTCACACCATAGGCCACGAAGACGTAATCTGATTGATCGACAGCAGACTAGCGAAATGCTTAGCTTCACAAGAGGTGCTTGGTGCCTTCCTAGAGGTTTAGTGTGCCCACTTGTGCGTCAATAAGAACCCCAAGATAGCAGTGCCGAGAGTCTCCTTGCTCAGTAATGCGAGGGGAACGATGAGCCGTGACATGACACTGTGATTGCGTGGGAATGGTTGCGGGCCCTGTCCCATGAACTGATGTTGTGGCGTGCAAACGTCTGTCCTGCTTCGGTGACATCTGCGTAGCCCACATTCCTGTTGAGAGGAGACTGTTTATATGTATCTACATCGAGTTGCTTTCTGCTCTAAGACTGTTTTCAGTCGCTCCCGTAGCCCGTCTTTCAACAATACCGGAGCAATTAAAAAAAGTAACTACCTGCACTTGCTGAGCTACAGTCTGAAGGACCTGAATCGTTTTGAATAGGAAGAAGTAGGGCATGTGGGGCTTTCGTTGTCGGTGACACTCAAGAGGCCGGGGACACCGTGTCATAAGATTACAGTAAGCACGCGCCTTTGGGACAAATGTATGGGCTGGGCTCATACACCGGAGGGGCCGATTTCGAAGCCGGCCTGAAAACAAGGCGCAACGCACCCACGGAGAATGAGAGTTGCCCGAACCCCTGAAACAAGCCAATTGGAAAAATTTATCGATAAAAAGGGGGGGGAGCCGCTACCGCGCAGGCCGGTCCGAATCAGCACATCCTTAATTCAAGGAAAAAACCTCGATTTGGTAGTCACAAACTCCTAATGGCCGATCCGACACATGTATAAATTACTACGTCCACTCCATTTCTTCTTCCCCATTACCATCGCACAGAGAGTGTGGAGCTTGCGATGGAAGGCACCCACCATGGCTTGCACATCCGTAAGCCCTAAGGAACTTCCAATGAATTCTTATCCCCATTCAATCATTGCTCCCACAGATACCGGAAACGGCGGGAATGGCGAAGGCCCTGCAGGAAGTGCTAATGGTGGACGAGCCGGCGATGTTCACCTCCCATATTCCCACCCCACCACCACCAATGTTTGTAAGCCGAGGTCATGCACATTATTACGCTGGTCATTTTATAACTCTGAGCCACAGTGAATGTCTGGCATGTTTACACTCAGAATGTAGCCACCCCAGTCGGTGAAGGACCACCACCCACGGGTATATACATTTGCTACCATTTTGGAGGACTCGAGCTGCGGGTGAGGTTGACCTTCCCCTCTCTATCGAAGCCAGTCTTCTGATTGTCTAGTCGTGTTCAAAGATTGAGTTCGTCCCTCGTATAATCCCGTTCATTATTAAGATTCGCCGCCACGTCTAGGATCGTGTCACCCGCAGTTCATCTGAGCGGTTGTAGAAGATGTGTGCTATGGCAGGGCGTGGCAGGACTCCCTTTGCGCCCCGACAGCTCCGTAACAAATTGTATCGATTTCGTGCTGCTGACGCGACTGGGATGGAAACTATAGAACCATTAGCTATATCATTCTTCGGAGACGAATAGTGCTGTTTTCTGAGGGGATACAGTTTGAGCGCAGGGCACATTCAAGCAGCCGACAACATCAAACGAGAGGGGGGCATGAGTGTGGGAGTCGGGTGAGGGCTCACATATACTTGGAGCATGGGACCACTCCTTACTATGCCATAACCGTATTCTCATCAACAGGAGATATCTCCAAGCCGCAGTGAGATCCCAGGTGGGTGTTAGCAGATTAATCATGCCTCCGAGAGGCCAACTTCCGGTCAGGGGAAGATAGAAAGGCGGAAGACAACCATTTGAGGATTCTATGATCGGCCGTGAGTACGACGAAGAAACGGGAGGACAGTGACTGTGACATGACAAAGCGGTGACTCGCCGGAGACTGCCGGCCAAAGGACCCACACCTGGCGCAAGTCTTTCCCAATGCTGTAGCCAGTAAGCATGCCTCGTGTCACGGAGGGGGAAATGTACTTGGGCCAGGCTACTTTTTCTAGTGGCTTGTTTGTGCGTCCTCTCCGGAGTGACATTGACGGCTTGCTTAAGGATTAAGCCATTCCTTCGGTCGTCGAGTAACGCCGCTCTTTATTGGTACATAAATATTCAGTGGCAACGGGTGGTTCGATTGGATAAAAGCGCTGTTTTCGTTGGTGGGATGTATTGCTCCTTCGTAACCTGGTATCAACCAACCGACTGCTCCCCTCGGTCCCGACACTTTTTGTAATCCAACCGAGGGCGCCCTACTTGGCACTGCATCACCAAGCACATATACTTACACCTACAGGTACGCTCTCCTCTCATTCCATTAAAGTTCCCAGGGGCTATTCTACAGTTACGTACCGATACTTCTAGTTCTGTCCATATTGCTTCCATGTGGATTCGACCACCAAGCTCACTGTATTGTGCAATCCCTACTGGATCCGCAAGCTCTTCGCCATAGTGTGCACCACAAAGTCCCTTCGAATACGCCCGCGGATCAATCAACGCCTACCCCTCACCTGGGGCAGCTTCGACCTCGGCATCCGCTCGCCAGCATAGACAAGGGCGTCCGAACACATTTAAAATCCAGAGGCCAAGCGCACATGACCTTTCCACTCGCCACGAACCTTGGTCTACTCCGTTCGTTCAAGATCTCCATCGACGTGAGCCATGGTGCGCGAAGAAGACTCGTACATGGGCGGTGCAGAAGTGCTGGCTGAAGCTGTGCAAGCCATGGATCTATCGGATCTGGCGTCTCCTACGAAGCAATGAACTGTTTATCAGCGCAGTTTTTTCTTTTATTCAAATTTGCATTCTAATCCTGTGGGTCTCAGTTCCGAACGTTCCTTTGGGGCGGCTTCGTATAATGGAACCTCCTAGAATGGTCGCCGAAGAGTGTGGCGAACCTGCTTTCGTTTCCCTCCCCGTGGTGCTCGCAGCGTGTAACCTTTTGGAGTCCCCGTCCGCACAAATTCCTGTTCCCACTTTCTGTGAGCCGGCATTATGAGTCACTCATTGGGATCTTTTCGTCGGTGCCGTTATAAAGGATGCACTCCTTGCGGTGCTTTCTGGTCTACTCCGAGTGTTCCAGGAAACAACCAAGTGCAGGTTGATTCCATCATTGGGCAGGCATTGCGGCTTTTATCGCTCCTACGGAAAGACATGAACGAGAGCTTCTATTTCTTCTTTAATCCCACTATTTCGGGAAGCGTAATTCAACACCAAGATCCTGTGTCAAGGAGAGAAGTAAGCTGTTTCATTTGCATATACAATGACTCGTTCCGAAGCCGAGTCCATTAAATTCACAGCATCCCACGGGAAGGAAGAATTAATACCCGACCCAACATCTAGATCCACGTGGTGCCTGAATTCCCGCGAGCGTTGGCAGGCTGGGGATGTGTCAATCGGAGGGATACCCACAGCTCGCCGCACTTGATGGGAAGGCTACTACACTCGTGGCTGCATCCTTGCCCAGATTTTTTTCAAGCAAAAGTGTTTCGCCCCGAGGAACATCTCCAGTGATATGGTTTGGGTCCCCCCAAAGCATTGCCGCCGGCCGGTTGGGAGGTGGGTCGTTGGGAGTCTTCGAACCCATAAAATTGTACGTAGAATAGTACCTAGATCACTTTATTTCCACGGCACACGGCCCGAGGATAGTCTCGCTCTCGAGCGGCTGCAGAAATCCGGCATCTCTCGGATCGACACAACTTATCCGAAGGACCAATCACATCATTCTTCCCACGGTGATTAATCTTAGCCCAGGTGCTGGCTGTTATGAATAGCCTATCTGAGCTTTCCCTTGTGATAATGAATAATATCCTGAGCTGTGAGACAGTCAGAAGACAAGGATATCTACGATCCTGTACACGTTTTGTCCCCTGATTGGGTATTAGACGAGGTTTGTGGAGACAAGGGCCAATTTATATGATTATTTTCGCACTCAGGTCTAAGATTAATGTCCATGGGAAGAAAGATATGATTGGTCCTTCGGATAATTCTCGACCTGCCAGCAAACCCCATTTTACCAGTCCCTCAGCAAGCTGAGGAAGACTGGTCAGTCTGATCTAACGTCGAGCCTCATCCACCGCTCTGCTGCGCAAAAACTAGCCGTGGCGCACGTTTCACTCGAGCTGTGCCGGTGAGGAAACGGTTCTCCAATTTCCAAATTAGGCCCGCCCCCGCGGGGGGAACTTCCTATACAATACTTGCCCATTCAGTTGACAAATTTAGTTGTGCGGCGGCTAGTTAATTTCGGTTGGCACTCTATAAATGGAGAACAGCCCCATCCCTGTTCCCTCTATCAGTGCACGTAGCATGGGCCTGCAATGGACAATTCAAACTATCACTTGGACATTCGTGAGCCCCGCATGTCTTCCAATCACCGTGTTCATGCAATCATCTCTTTCCACAGATGCCGGAAATGGTGGCAGTAGTGGAAATGATACAAGTCTTTCTAGTGGTGGGCAAGGAGGGAATGTACTTTTCTATCCTAACACAAACAACGTCTGTGAGTTGAGCTTCTCGCACATTATTTAGCCTCGTCATTCTAAACACCCCAGGGGAGAACAGCGAATAATGTCTTCCATATTTACAGCCATAATGTGGGGACGTCGATAGCTGATGCACCACTCGGCTTTGGTATCTACATTTTCTGGCGCTATGGGGCACTTGAATTGCGGGTGGGGTGGTCCTTCCTGGCAGAGCAAGCCCAGTCTTCTGATTGCCTAGTCCTGTTCAAAGATCGAGTTCGTTGCTCGTCTATTTCCAGTTGCCATTAGGGTTCGCCATCACACCTAGGATCATGTTATCCACGGTTCATCGGGGGAACTGTAGAAGATGTGGTGGGTGGTTATGACGTGGCTACAGTATCAAGTATCAAGGATGGGGAACGATAAATGAAGAGGGAGTGATGTGATAATAAAGTACTCTGGATCGAGCGGTGCCAGCAAGTTAATCATGCGTCCGAGGTGTCGACTTCCGGTTGCATAATGATACAAAGGTTAGGAGAAGAAGAGAAGTTCATGCTTGGTCGGGCGGAGTCTGTACCAATGAAGTACTGGGTTCATCGTACGTACGCGCAGAGTCAGGACACTACTGTGACTCAGCCGTGACAAAGCTGTGATTCGCCGGAGACAGCCGACCAATGGACTATCCCACCGGCACAAGTCTATCCCAATGCTTCAGAGTAAGTTGTTGTTGTAGGCGGTTATCGGCTACGGCGTATTAGTGTCACGTGCCCATTTGTGGGCGGCCTTTACCCCTCGCCGCTCTTCTAGCCCATTCTAGGGCCGACCCCTTTTACTATATATATAGCGTAGGTACTGTGTGTAAACACTCACTGGTTTGTACCTCCGCGACACACACGAGGTTCTTTATCCCAAAATAAGTATACCTCGTATGATGGAGGGATCGGCACAGGAATTTGCTACATCTCCGAGCCATCAATTTGACGGTACATAAGCTATGTCTTGATACTGTGATGAGGCACTTTATTGATAGAAGGTTCGAGCAGGTGGTGTTTCCATTGGGTAAATATCCCTGATGTGTCCCTTCTTTATGGGTGAACCGCCTCGTTTCCTCTCGGCGTGGTTTTAACCCATGGCCTTCGACTCACACATCTTATGATGCTCAACGAAGGCCCCTGATTTGGCATTGTATCACCAAGCCCATATACTCATACTGACTAGTAGGCTATCCTCTCCATTCCATTGTAGTGCTTAGAGCCTACATCTCGCGCCCTTCCGATCCGTACCGGCATTTACACATTGTATCCACTTTGCTTCTGCCTGGATTCGACCACTACGCTCACTATATTAGGCAGTACAGGACCTAATTGATAAAGAGCCCTTTTCCGCCCTCCCTTGGTCAGAATCGGATCTTATTAATCCGCGAGCTCTCCCCCACAGTGCACTCCCCAAAGTCCCTTCGAGACGGCACGTGAGTACCTCTGGAGATTAATCAAGCCTCGAGCTCGGCATCCGCTCCTCAGAAGAAACCAGGGCCTCCGAGTGCGTTTAAAATCCAGAAGTGAGACATGCGTGATTTTTCCAGTGTGGACATGTTGGCCGCCACGAACTTCCAACTGTCCCATTCGATCAAGATGTCCATCCAGTTGGTAATGGGAGTAGAAGACTCGTACATGGGTACCGTAGAAGTGCTGGTTGAAGCTGTGTGAGTCATAGTATGGGCATTATACTGTAAAAAAAAGAAATGTCTGAACAAATGAACACTTGAACGAACAATTTGAACAAACAAACATTTGAACAAGTGAATATTTGAACAAACGAACATTTGAACGAGTGAATATTTGAACAAACGAACATTTGAACGAGTGAATATTTGAACAAACGAACATTTGAACGAGTGAATATTTGAACGAACGGACTTTTGAACGAATGGACTTTTGAACGAATGGACTTTTGAACGAATGGACTTTTGAACGAACAAATTTTTGAACGAATGAACTTTTGAACAAATGAACACATATTGGGGTGAATGGACTAGTCGGTCTGCTACTTTGAGAACTGATTTCTCTAAGTCCACCTGTACCTAACTGAAACTACTAGACGGGAGCCCGGTGTTGGCCCCAGATCTTTTAATCCCACAACCTGTCAACCACCCATGGGTGTTACAAATCGATTCAAATTGACTAATATAAAGACGTGCGAGCAGGGAACAGAAAAATAGCCCTCAAGGCCACCCATTAATTTCCTTATATAGTGGGCACACGGACTTAGGCTTGTGCCCACTATATAAGGAAATTAATGGGTGGCCTTGAGGGCTATTTTTCTGTTCCCTGCTCGCACGTCTTTATATTAGTCAATTTGAATCGATTTGTAACACCCATGGGTGGTTGACAGGTTGTGGGATTAAAAGATCTGGGGCCAACACCGGGCTCCCGTCTAGTTTCAGTTAGGTACAGGTGGACTTAGAGAAATCAGTTCTCAAAGTAGCAGACCGACTAGTCCATTCACCCCAATATGTGTTCATTTGTTCAAAAGTTCATTCGTTCAAAAATTTGTTCGTTCAAAAGTCCATTCGTTCAAAAGTCCGTTCGTTCAAATATTCACTCGTTCAAATGTTCGTTTGTTCAAATGTTTGTTTGTTCAAATTGTTCGTTCAAGTGTTCATTTGTTCAGACATTTCTTTTTTTTTACAGTATAATGCCCATATTATGGATCTATTGGATCTAGTGCCCCCTAAGAAGCAATGAACTGTTTGTCGGGGTAGTTCTTTCTTTTCTATTGAAAACTTGCATTTTAATCCCCCCACTGACACTTCTGAATGTTTCTTTGGCACCTTAGTATCGTGGAACCTCCTAAAACGATCGCCGTGGAGTGTGGTGAACATATTTTGCTTCTGTTACCCGTGGCGCTCATGGCACGCCACGTTTTGGGCTCATCGTCAGTACTGATTCCTGTCCACACTTTCTGAGTCGGTACTATGGAGCACTCGTTGAGATCATTTTGTCGATAGCGTTTGCGGGTTATAAAGGAGGCACTACCTCCAGTACTCTATGATCTGCCTATAGAGTACTCAGGAAAAATATAGCAGGAGGTGCGATGTCCGCAGGTTGATTCCACATAGTTCCGGGAATCCATGGATAATATTGATCCTATCAATTTCTGGTGCCTGGACAGCAATTGCGGCTTTTATGCCTCGCGCGGAATGTCGTGAACCAATGCCTCTATTGCTTCTTCGATCGTAGTGTCCATTATATATCCAATCGCACCATTTTTTGGCGAGTGTAATTCAATGCGAGGGAATTCTACAGGCGTAGACTGCTTCATTGGCACGTACAACAGGGCGGCTCGTCCCAAAGTCCAAACACACTAAATTCAAAGTCCCTCACACATGGTGAGGGGAAGAGATCTAAGCAGAAATGAAGAACCAAGTCCCGACTCACCTCGGATATCTAGATCCAGGTGCCTCCCTTGGATTCTCCCGAGCTTTGGCAGCCTGGGGATGTATGTGCATTAGATGGATACAGACAGTGCATACTTGATGGTTGTGTGAGGCTATGGATGAGAATGGTATTTCCCCTGGATGACTAAGCGGACGTGAGCGAATTCGATAGACCGGAGAGCCCTAGTTGCTCAGGTGAATTAGCAGGAAGGATATTATTAGAGTCCTTAAATCTGTAGGCGAGCTCAAGCTCGCCCTTTTATACTGTGTACAGGATATTAAAGAAACTACATGAGAATAGTAGAATGTTCGGGTACTATACTACTGGCATCAACAAGAAGGATACAGAATGTTCTCTTAGGTATATATTACCATAAGAGGGTGGTAGAGGAGTCATGCTTGATACAGCGTAGTCATATGGGTATGCACTGGCGATACATAAACTCACATGGACCACTCAGGAATGCTTTCTCTCATTTTTTCTTTCGCCTTGAATAACATATACAGCACGGTGGGACGGTTTGGGCTCCCCAAGGCATTGCCGTCAGTCGCTTAGGCGGTACTCCGTTACTGAGTGGATTTCGAGATGCATAATTAATACGGTGGCGGAAATAATTGAAAAGGAAGGAATCGTAAATATTTGGCCGCGAAGGTTGGCTACTCAATGACATTGCCTTCGGTAGCTATGACTCCGGAAATGGTACCTGGAGCTTTGGATCTTATTTCCCCATAGCACGGGTCACGGCCCGGCTTGGGGATAATCTCGCTCTCGAAAAGGGATGCAGTCGATTTTGGGCCCGAAAAGGAACAGATCTGCGCTTGAAATAGGCCTAGGACATGGCTGCAAGTCTATTTCTTCGCATTCAAATGGGGTACTCACATGTGACATTCTCGCTCATCATCTGTTACTGGAGATCCACCACATGGCGAGAAATCGATTTATGGTTGCAGAATTGCTTTTCGTTTCACTGCCCATGATTGTTTCATCCACCCCTCTGGCCTGGCACCTCTTTATCCGTTCCATGAAGTCGTCTTTAAACGCTCCTGGGTGCTGAAAGTCAAAGGAAAAATCCACGAAGCCGACGCATTCTCGGACCTGATTACAAGAACAACGCTGGTCTGCCGGATGTGGATTCGGCTTGCGATGATACTGAGGGTCTTGAATCCATTTGAGCAGAATGGGTTAAAGATCTCAGCAGACGCGGTCTCTGGCATTCCCAATGCGGCTGCCTGGGAGCGTTTCCCGCCGCGATATCTCCTGACGAGAGCCGGGTCAATGCATGGAAGCTTTGTCAGATTGCTTCTACCAATGAGGAAATAGCAACATCAGTTAGATATCGGGACCAAATACCAGCATAAGTAGTATGAAGGAGTTTAAGAGCGAGTCAAATTCAAGGTGCTGGACCGTCTATACAAGGCGAAAATATTGATCCACATAAGTACTCGAGTTCAATTCATAGACGAATGGAACTCTGCCGAGCTTGGTTGTCAAGGGCAAGTATAGCATGGCGACCAAGTACAGTACCAGCGTGCCCTTGGATGACATAATCAGGCATAACTCCTGCGGCAGATTCCGTGGCATTGGTGTATCTCCCATAACTCTAATATATGCCCCATGCGCATAGTCCCACCTCATTTGCCGACTTGACTGTCTAGAGATGTCCGTCTGTCATACTTCTAACCCAGGAACCTGTGCCATTCGACTCTATTTATGACCTAGCTACTTGTTGCATGTTTTCTGACTCAATCACACCAGGACCACGCATGATTTGTTCCAGACGTACCAGTCCCCAAAGGAGAACCCGCCTCATTTTGTGATGACACACTTATCCTCTTCGGCCCTTGGACCAATCGTGCAGGACACAATCGACGCGGTAGTGGATCCTAATGACTAACGGAAATAGACGTACCTCAACCGGGGAATTAATAGATCGACCTCAGTCAAAGAGGGGCAAGCTCCGCCTCCCCCGCAATTCAAGTGGCCCATATCGACAGAAAATAGATCCCCGAGCTCGGCTGTGTCAGTTATTGGTATGGTCGAGTTATGACCCTAGTAACAATCATAAACATAACCCCAACAGGGTCACTGTGGCTTTAATCATAAATCTGCAGCCGAACTCTGGACTGACCGTACTGTACATAACGTAACCCATACCCTGTGGCTGGACCCGTGGAATCCATTATCTGTGTTATACCTCATTGTCGTCATGGTCCGGGCGGGTATTCCTTTGCGGAGCATAGCCCCACCACCGCTGCTTTTCGTTTTCATTTGTTTGCGGAAATTCCAGTCGACCTGTGAATCCCCTTCGCCGTCACATCCAATGGATTGGGTCTCCTCTATGCATAATCTAGCCTTTGAAGGGGACTGTCCAACCTCAGGCTGGCTCATTTTTTCGCCACAAATTTTCAAGCCTACCGCGGCACGTCATCTTTAGCAACTTCTTTGTTTTCATGCACATTCTGATTAGCATTTCATCGCATCTGCCTGCACACTCCAGCCAGCGGGAACTATCGCACTTCTCACATACTGCAGCTCAAACAGGAAAGTGGCGGACAGATCATTAGAACTTGGCAAATTAAAACTTGAGGCTCATCCTGTGCCCAACCATATGTAGAAAAGGAGCCGTGTCGCTACATTAGAACCAAGGAAACCAGGCTTAATTATGAGGTACCCCTCACAATTTGGGACCGAGCTTCACATATCTCTTGCATCAACATATCTCTTGTAGTAGCATATCTCTTATAGTTGTCAAAAGAAAAAAAGAGGGGAATTATGTACAAAAATTAATCCAAAAATGCATACATACTCAAGTCTTGTCCAAAAGTCTCCTGTATGTACAGAAGATTAGCACAATGTTCTTTATCAACCTGCATGTGCTCCCTCATGGATGAGTAAAGGCTGTCACCCATGCATGCCAGCTTGTACTCTTGCCTTAGGTGGCTGCTTTGTCCATACACAGCTGGTACTCTTGCCTTAGCTGGCTGCTTTGTCCATACACAGCTGGTACTCTTGCCTTAGCTGGCTGCTTTGTCCATACACAGCTGGTACTCTTGCCTTAACTGGCTGCTTTGTCCATACATGGCTGGTACTCTTGCCTTAGGTGGCTGTTGTGAGCCTATGGTGCTGGCTTTGAGCCTGCCATTGTTAGTATGAGAGGATTGGATCAATCTTGTTTTTATTACATAATCCACATGATGTATATAGCTTGGGAATTCCTGATCTCCTATCAAGTTTTTCTTTTGCCAACAGGCTATGGGCCCCAATTAAGCTCTGTGATACCTGGAGATTAACCCACAGTGAAGTGGTGTTTCTGTCTCCCTGGCTCTAATGTCCCCATGCTGCATGCACCACCCTCCTTGTGTCCATGAATCCCACCATGTGTGTGGATTCATCACATGACCAAACCCAAACTCATATTCAACTCTATGACACTGTATCTGAAAGTATAGCTGTATTGACTTGAAGCTGTAACCTGCAACCATGGCCCCTGTGACTAACCTGCAACTGAAACTGAAACCATACCTGTGCCCTGAAAAAGTTACCTGACTGTACACTTAGTTCACTGCCAGGAATGCAAGGGTGGGCACCACTCAGAAGAAGGCACTGCCAGAGAGTCAGAAAGACTTAACCTCATGTCAGCCTCATGTTTTCCAGCATTTTCCAGCTTTGATTCAAGTTCACACCAAGAACCCTCCAGATCCTATTTATTGTGGGGCCAGAGGCTCCAAGGACAGATTAGATGTATATATATATTGGACTGACACAGTTTACATCAGTTTACATGGCTACTTCTATCAATATTGAGTCTTCCGAGCCAATTTGGCTCTGAAGAAGCCAGTTTGGTTCCGAGGAAGCAAATATGCCAGGGTGGCCATTTTTCTCACGGGGGCCTATGGAAGCAAATTGCTCGAAAGCACTGTTACAAATAAGTTCCCACGGGGTGACCATGTTTGGTCCGAGGGACTTTGCGCTATAAACAAAAAGCGGAAGTGTAAATAAGACCTCGCAAGCTCGGTCAATTAAATTTTGATGGTTATCCTCCACCCAATGTGGAAAAAGAACCGTGTCACTCCCAGTAAATTAAAACTGCAGGCTCGTCTTACCGAATGTAGAAAAAGAACCGTCCCAGTAAATTATTAATAAAACTACAAGCTCGTCTTACCACAAACCAAATGTAGAAAAAGAACCGAGTCACTCCTAGTAAATTAAAACTACGGGCTCGTCTTACCAAACCGAATGTGGAAAAAGAACCGCCTCAGCACATTTAAACACAGGAAATTAATATAAAATTTGACGTCTCTCTACCCAACCCAATGTAGAAAAGGAACCGTCACTCTGGCCCATTAAAACTTGGTGAATTCTCATCCTGTGCCCAATCCAACGTAGAAAAAGAATCGGTCCATTTTCTTCCCCAGTACCATCGTGCAGATACGCAATGGAGACTTCACACCATGGCTTGTACATCCGTGAGCCCTATCCCACTTCCAATTCTCATGCCCATTTAATCGTTCCTTGCATAGATACTGGAAATGGCGGAAACACTGGGGGGAATGCCACAGAGGTGACTAGTGGTGGACGAGGAGGGGATGTCCATCTCGTGCATTCCCATTCCACCACAAATTATGTCTGTCAGTCGGGGTTATCCACATTATTGGCCTGATCATTTTAAAACCCCAAATCCCACGCAGCAAACATTTACTATATCTCTCCTCATAACTCGACCACACTAATCACGGACACACAACCAAGATCGGGGATCTACATTTTCTGTCGATATGGACCATTCGAATTGCGGGTAAGACCAAGCTCTCGTTTGGACCGCCCCCGATCTACTAATTCCCAGTTGTTCTCAAAGATTGAGCTCGTGGCGCGTGTATTTCCGTTAGTCATTAGGATCAACTACGACTTCTAGGATCATTTCCTACAATTCGTCCAAGGCCCATAGGAAATAAATGTGCTACCGCAAGACGTGGCGGCTTCTCTTTTGGAGGTTCGTGCGTTTGGAGAAATGTCGTGGTCGTGGTGTGACTGGCCTAGAAAAAGTACGACCGTTGCAAGATTAGAATTGGGCGATCAATTGCAGAAGTTCCCGAGGAAGGCGGGTGCATATAGTACAGCACTGGAGGATGATGGTTCCCAAGGAAAGATATCTCCCCAAGCGGCGCAGTGGAATCGCAACCATGCCCCTGGCTCTGAGTCTACGACCTCTCGGGCATGAGGTGTGAATGTTCAGGAAAGTCGTCGCGTGACTCGCCGGAGACGGCCGGCCAATCCCAGACGTTGTGTGCTGTTATTAGTCTCGAGACTACGCTGTTATCACTCAAGGAGTTTCTCATTGTGGTGTAGTGCGTGTCGCACCTTTGGACTATCATCAAGGGCGACAGAGAAACGCATACATCCGCTCCATGAAGTACCTCAGATCTGCAAATGGACGGCCCTACAACTTCACGCAGAAAAGATACCCTTTTCTGATGAATGCTGACGTACAAACACTCCGAAAAAGGCGCTAATTTTGATCACTCCTGGCGAGAAAATCTTGGTACTTTGGTGGATCAGACCTCCCTGAGCTTGCCGGCTTCCTCCTCCACCTTGATCCATGATAAACCGCTGGACCATGAGAAACTCGTTTATGGCTTCATCCCGTCTTTGTCCCCCTTTGTCCAGAATCAACCCCCAGATGCAGTCAGTTCGTTGATTACAAATATGCGGATCCCCTTGGTATTTTCGTCGATTGATGTAGTCCCCCGTTCTAGTCGGATCAGCCTACTCTACGCGTATCTTCGTGCCTAACCATGAGATTCCCGACCTCCCCATCCGAAACTCATGGCGGCCCCACATTCCCCATATCATTGACTTGATTGTGAGCACTGTTCCAAGGGATGAGACCAATCCGAATTGTGTAAGATAGTTATTGGCGCCGGAAATGGATCGGGATTTTGTGCTGCTAGGGACGTGAAAAGTACGTGATACGACATGATTGTGTGCCCTCGTAATAATAATCAATAAATCCAGGTGTAATGAAATTCGCGGCCGAGCCCCTAACACTAAGTAGAGCCTGGCTATCTTGCAAAACTAGTCCGTCCATCTACCCTGTCAATTCCTCGCCTGCAGTGCTCATGATTGGACTAGATTATAATCTTGCGACGCTTCAAGGCCGTTATGGAAGGCATTACTTGTACATCTCGTGGCTCCCTGGACTGCGCAGTCCTCTCCTGATGAAACTCAGCGCCTAATTGTCCCAGTGGAGGCGGCGTCGGTCTCCCGGCATACGCACCCCATCGCATAGCAACCGAAAACATGGTCTTGGCAATATCAGAAGCAAAAATTGTATGCTTCCCAGACGTCGGGTCCACATAGGTCCTCGCACGGCTAGACGGCGAGACAGGGACCTGTCTTACACTCACAGGAAATTCAATAGCAGGCTACAAACTCCATTACCTTGCCGTGGCAATCTGTTACATCCGATCTCGTCGCATTCCCCCGGTTCTGGAAAGACTTGGCACTTGGAGGTCCTAGGCTCCTATACCAGTAATGCGACTTTGAACTGGTTCAATAGAGCCAGCTCGACGCTAGAAATGGAATCCCAGTTATCGATCAGCGAAGGCCAGGTCTGCTTCACCCTCGATCGTGCTTTCCCCGGCCGTGACGACACCACCATTGCCGGTCTCTGACGTTCGCTGTTCCCGGGTCTCCACAGGTGAAAGACCAACCTGCGGTACAAAAATGGGCAAGGAGGACACCGGATGCGCTGGCGCCGAGAAGTCTCACGAACCTCAAGGTGATGCTCGAAGCTGTGCGGATCATGGAGCGAGAGGACTACAGACTGAGTGGTGCGCACTTTCCCCTTTTGCGCTCTTGATTACTCGAGTATTTTTCTCTGATTTTCAAAGTCAGGCGCCACTCCAGATTTCAATACTGGAGTGGCAAAGAATGTTTCTGAACAAAAACCCAGCTGATAAACAACCTAATGAGGGCCCTTCCGGGCTATGTTTGGGACACGATCTTCCTCCCAACATTGCCGCATGTCATGGCTACCCCTCGCATCCAGACCGAACAAACGTCGGCCGAGGTCAACTTGGGCTATTATGTGCTCCCCGGTGAGAACGATATCGGTGCGCTCGTGCTTCGGAATACGACCGATAACAGAGCGTCCGGTGGTTGTGCCGATGAGGTCATGGCGCGTTTTGAAGCAAAGATGAGACGGAAGAGTGGGGTGGAACTCAAGGTGAAAGAGGCGCTTGGGCGCCCCTGCAAGACGATGAAGGAAGGGTGGTTTAAGTGGAGTCATTAACCTGCAGTGTCTTCACATTTCTTCCATTTCGAGAGGCCCTATTCGATTTTTTTCGGTAGTGCAACTAGTCTGGCTCGCATCGGTCCAAAATCAGGTCATGGATACAAGTTATACTAAACCCCAATTGATAGAAAGCGATAATGGGTTTAGGAAATAAAACGACCTCTAATCCACGCACCAGATGTAATCTGGCTGATCGACAGCAAACTAACGAAGTGCTTAGCCAATCAGGATGTGGTGGACAGGAGTGCGGCTGGTATATTTCCATTCTACGTCTCGGAGCCAGCCGCCTTCCTAGAGAGTCTAGTGTTCCCGCTCATGTGTCGAAAACAGACAATGCGTCGGAGGAGAGATACTCGAGCTGAGGACCGGCAGTCATTCTGTTGTTGTGGACAGTGAATTCACAGAAAAAAAAGAAAAAAGAAAAAAGAAAAAAGAAAAAGCCTAAGTCCCCAGACGCAACTTGTCTGAATGGTGTTCGGGGAATGTGGATACTATAGCGGATTGGAGTGACTCATTTAGCCACATTCTCACTAACCGCGACGGCAGGACATCGAGAGGGAGGGATTTTGAGGTGTTTCAATTCTTTATTTAGAGGCGGCAGTGCTGAAGCCCACCGTACCGGTGCGTTCTGGAGTCCATGGTAGAGCCGATACCTTGTTGGATAATTTGGGAATTTGAGAGTGGGCAGGGACTTCCGCTCAATCCTTCGGGAGGACAGTACTCCCAGGGATCTGCTTGCTCAAGGCGGTGATGTGGGGGAGAACGATAATGTTCGATCATCTACGACGTGAGTTGATAATAGGGGTTTACAATGGCGACACTAGCCTGTGCTCACAGTAATAGCCAGGTCATTTCTTCATGTGGGAGGGCAGCAATCACATGCCACATTCTCGCTCACCCAGCGGATCACCTGCTAGTAGAGATCCACCAGATAGCGGGAAATTGACTCACCCTCGCAGAATCGCCCGTTGCTCCACTGCCCATGATTGTTTTATCATTCTCTGGCGCCCTTCTATCTGGCCGATGAGATCGTCTTCGAATGCTCCCAGGTAGTGAAAGTCAAAGGGAAAATCCACGAAGCCGGCGCATTCTTGGACCCGAATGTGGGAGCAATACTGATCTCCCGGACATAGATTCGATTTGCAACGATATTGAGGGTCGTAAATCCGCGCAGTAGAATCGGTCAAAGACCTGAGTGGGGGCGTTACCAATGCGGCGTCCGGGCGTATGGTGTTTCCTGCTACGATATCTCCGAGGAAAGGCGGGTGCATTAGCCTTTGTGATCGTGGATAGAAGCCTAAGATTCGTTAGACATCGGGACCGAGTATACTTACCACGAGAACTAAATGAGGGTATTCAAGAGCTGGTCAGGTCCAAGGCGCCGGACGAGGCGAAAATATTGATACAGAGGGAATTCGGATGGAACTGATCGATTGGTTGTCACCGGCATGGAAAATGAGTATCACGAGTGGCATCTCACTGCATGTACTTTCTGCTGAAGGCCCACTTTGCTGCTGGCGATGTTTGTAATGTTTCTACTTGTGGGTATGCGCTGTGGCTGTACCGGGTAGTTATAAGAAGCCGGCTGCGCGCAAGTCCGTCTTACATATCGCGCGTTTTCGAGCCTGTCGCAGATTTGCACATGAACTACGGCAACTTCCTCCTTTTGAGTGCACCACCTGAACTTTACGTTCTCGTGTATGTTTCCAGGTGAGATCCCGACGGTAGTGTTCGAATTCATCCTCCGCCGGGATGCTTCAGCGGCGATGGCGGCAGCCGCGACGGCTATCACGACGGCAACACGACAGCGACCGCCACGGTCATCGAATCCATTCACCACTCAGATGGTGGCCCACCTTGAAGGAAGCTGAGGTTTGTCTGGTATACATTTCCAGGTGGATCCACCGGGAAACGCACGACTTTTACCCACATAGTTCAGCTAGAGAATTACCTGAATGTATGATTGAGGACGAATCTGCCTTGAACTAAGTGAAACAGCTGCTTGCTGTGTGTCCGACTATTTACGAAATATCTAGATGATGTCTAATGCTGGATCAATCCAGGTCAATTCGAGCTCAGAGCTGCGAATCAGACTGTCTGCAATCAACTCTGATCCAGCTCATTCAGCAAGTTCTTCTAGCTGACCTAATGTAACTGCCATCCATAAATCACTCGATACTGACTCCCTGTGATGATATTATCATCAGGCATGAACTATAGAATCTAGTCAAATGGTCCAAAATGACTGCGGGTGCTGCACTCTCGTATACCTTTCCAGGGGTGAAAACCACGTCCGCAGCATTCGAGAGTCCATCATTCGCGGGACATGTAGCAGACTTCAATGGTCGACGCCAATAGCGGTGACGAGGACGACGAGCCACGATGAATCCATTCTCCACCCCCAAGCCTCCCCACCTTTAAAGCAGTTTGAATTTTACACTCCCCTCGAATCCTGTATACATTTTCAGGGGTGATCAGCAACGCAAGTAATTATCTGCTGCGTATGTAAAATAGACATCCATGACCACGACCCCCGATAGCCGTAGCAATAACGACGATCGATCTCGTATACATTTTCGGGGATGAAATCACAACGAAAGTATCCACATCTACAACGCTACCGACCCCAGAAACATCACCCCTTGAGGGCTTTATAAGCTCAGAACAGCTCCACTCCCTTCCTCCCTACATCACGAAATGGAGAATCCAACTATATCTTGGAAATTCGTAAGCCCCGCACGACATCCAATTACCGCGCACATCGCCGTGCTCATACAAACGTCTCTTTCCCAGAAACCGGGAATGGCGGTAGTAGTGAAAATGACACAAGTGTTTCCAGTGGGGGACGAGGAGGGGATGTTCTCCTCTCGCATTCTAGCACAAATAATGTCTGTGAGTCGTGGTTCTTGCACATTATTAGTCTCATCATTTTAATACTCCAAGGTGTAAACAGGGAATGTCTACCATATTTACGGTCATAATGTACGCCTGCCGATAGCTGATGCACCACTAGGCTTGGGCATCCACATTTTCTACCGCCATGGGGTGCTCGAATTGCGGGTGAGGTGGACCTTCTCCCTGAACAAGGCCGGGGTTCTGACTGTCTAGTCGGCTTCAAAGATCGAGTTCGTCGCTCGTCTATTATTCCCGTTCGTCATTAGGATTCGCCACCACGGTTACGATCATGCCAGGCACGGTTCATCGGGGGGGTCGTAGAGGACGTACCCTATTGCGCGACGCGTGCAGTCTGCCTGCAGGCGCCGACAGATTGCACAGACCATGTTGTGGTGCAGCCGATCGAGAGATAGTAGCCACTAGAGCCATTAGCCATATCATAATTCGGAGATATATGCCCAGGCCCACGACTGGGGAGAGTAGTGCTGCAAGGTCCAGATCAAGAAGAAATAGAGGGATGGGTTCAAATGGAAAACAAAAATCTGTTGAGAGAATATATATAATGGAGCCAGAGGAATCTAGGTGGTGATGTTAAGTTTCGGGTGATTGAAGTTCAACGAGAAAAAGAGAACCAAAATCACACCCATCCTCCGACAATCCATGGGAGGATGCAGCAATCGAGGAGTGGAGCTCTGAGGGTGCCCGTTTGTTTCATATTCGGCACTAATGGTCGGGGTGATCACTCCCAACAATTGGCATCCCCTTTGCATTAATCATAACCATAAGCGCGCTCGAGTGTCTCCCCCCCAGTCCCGGAGTTCTACGTTGTCGCTGATGTAGATCCATCTGAGATTGGAGGAGTGCTAGTCTATCCCTAGTCAGGGGCTCGGCGGGAAGACTATTATAGCGGGAATATTAGCTTAAATCGCCCGATGAGTCACTGGGACTGCCCAAGGGGGACGGCAGGACATGAAGGAGATGGGGATGGATAGAGTAGTACCTGGGATAGGAGGATGGGGGCGTGGGGGGTCCGACAGATGGTGGCGAGGAGAAGATGAGATGGGTGGCGGCCGTTACTTCACGTGCGGAAGGAGTAGAAAGGGAGAAGGGGGTCCTACAGTCCGGGTCACCTGATACATCTGGGGCGTCTGAGATACGTCGCCATCGGTAACGACGTTTGACAACGAGGATGCCAAAACGCTTCCCATGCATGCGACTTGCCATCTGAGCAAGGCCACATGAGAGTGAGGGATTGGCGAACGTAATTCCGCAGATGCTATTGACAGTCGTTTGCGCAATCGAGTTTTCCAATTCAGTGTGTCAGGCGCCAGTGCAGATCTCCGTCAGTAGCTTACCCCCGTATCGCTAGTTTGGGGGGCGGGAGGCATGGAGCTGAGATATCGCAACGTGGACGTCCTGCCCCCACACCACCGCGGAGGTAATCCCAGAAACATCCCTGGTCTATAACGCATTCTGCTTCAGTGGACTCCTGAATCTGCGGTGCCAGAGAATGGGGTGTTGAGACACGAGACGTCACAATCCAATCTGGTACACGGCACATTAGAGCCGCGTAAGCTGTCATTCCCATTCCGGGCAACAATGAGTTCATAAAAATCATGGGTAGCGAAACGCCGGGTGGTGAGTCAATTTTTTTCGTTATGGTGAGTTCCGTAGGATAGAAATAAAGCGGCACAAGAAGGACGCAGCGATCCAAATATTAGAGCTTAAGAGGAGCAAACCTGAAAAAGAGACCAAAGGGTACAGTTGAATGAAACATCACGTGATCCCGGTTTTCGCCGAAAAAAACCCCACGCTTTATTTTTGAACAGAAACCTCTGGACGATAGAACTGAACTAGCGAACATGGTGGCAATCAAATATAAAACGAAAGGGGAAGGGATGATCCCAGATCTAATCTTCGGTTCGGAATCAAATTTCCAATCGTTGCTATTAGCCCAAAGAGCTAGGGATAAGGAGAAAAGATTTTGGGCCTCAGACTCCAGGGAACCCGCGGTGGAGCTCCAAACCTACCTGGTGATGCCCACCTGAATAGGCTATGGGTTCCAATATATTAAATGTATTGCCAGTTAAAGGAGTCTGCTTCTGATGCCATAGCCCAATCTACCCTATTTTGGCAGTGAGGTTTTTCCCAATGAGGCAAGGACCCGGCCAAAATAGGTTCTATAGTCAGAATATATATAAGGCTTGCAAGAACCTGCCCTACGGTACTATCGGATTAGGCAGGTTGTGACAGCCTCTTGTACAGGGTTTCTTAGCAACGTTTCTGAAGTTCTGGTCGAAATCATGGGGACCTGCCGCCCAGCGCGGTCGGGACCAGTTCTCATACATGAATGTCGACCTTCGACTGAACCGTCCCACACATCCTAGCCATGCAACTTGATATCAGGTGCCCCAGGAAACGACACTTTCTTGCCTCTCGATCATCGATACTGCAATGGCGCCATCGATTAGATGGATCCATGACAGTGAGTCAGTTACCGGCTGAACGGTCCTTACATTTAGATTTAAGCGGTCGACTGAATGGTAGTCAATGAAATTTCAAAAGAGAAATTCTATCTCCGTCACAGGGTCACCAAGTGGAATCGCAAGAAGGAAGATGGCATGGATCATCCTACCACGTACCTCTATAAATTGAGAAAAATTCAGCTCCATTTTTCTTCCCCAGGACCACAGTGCAGATAGTGTGGGGCTTGCAATGGAGACTTCGAACGACGGCTTGCACATCCGTGAGCCCTGTGCCACACCCATTTTCGTGCCCATTCAAGCATCCCCTCTCACAGATACCGGAAACGGCGGAAATGGAGAAAGCCCCACAGGGGGCGCCACGGTGGACGAGCGGGAGACGTTCACAATGTTTGTGAGTCGAGGTCATGCACATTATTTACCTGGGCATTTTAAAACTCCAAGACGTACACAGCACATGTCTGGAATATTCACGGCCATAATGAGAGCACGTCAACAGCCGATGCAAACCTAGGCATCTACATTTCCTGCCGCTGTGGAACACTCGAATTGCGGGTGAGGCACCTTCCCCTCCTTGACCGACGTCGGTCTTCTGATTGTCTAGTCATGTTCAAAGATCGAGTTCGTCGCTCGTTTGTTTCCGTTCGTCATTAGGACTCGCCACCACATCTAGGATCGTGGAACTCACAATTTATCGGAGGGGGTCGTAGAAGATGTGTGCTATTGCGGAACGTGCCAGGTCTCTCTTCAGGGCCCAATACCTTTCTCATGAATCATGTGGTGTTGGCGCAACTGGGATAAAAATATGTCAAATCTGATTCGGAGACGAATAGTGCAAGTCCTGAGTGGCAGTATGAGTGTAAGACACGTTTGAGCAGCTGCTAACGACAAAAGGGAGGTGGGGTTGTGTGAGGCCGACATATACACCGCATATTCTGATGGTGACCTCGCTCTGGTGGACAGCACATATCTCCAAGCGCCTGTGACAAGGGGAGTGTTGGGAAGTTGATCGCACATCCAAGGCCAACTCCCGGGTGGGGGATGAGGTAATAAATCGCTTGAGGATTCGATACCCGCCCATGAGCTGAGTATGCACCAGTTAAGAAATGGGCTTCGATTAGAGTCACTGTGACACTACGGTGATTGGCGATTACAAAATGTGACTCACCGGAGGCAACTGACTGCCGACACGAACATCTCCAAACGCCTCACCCGGCGGGTGTATGAGCAGGAAACAGTAGTTGTCCCATTATCTCACAAGTGGCTTGTGAGCTCTCCCAGCATGACATTGAGGGTTTGCTTAAGGCATTCTTTTGGTGATGCTCTGTCGTACTCCATAAGAAGTGGAAATCCAACCACTTTCATTGTTTAAGGTCCTAGGGAAGGTCCAGCGCTGGGTTATGTTGCCTCTCTGAGCCATCGAGCAGAGAGCGTAAGGTATTAGTTTATACTGTAACGAGGCTCTTTATTGATATACAAAGGTCTCTTGAATTAGATACATACGCTGATCCACCCTTTTTCACGGCTGGACATCATGTCATCCCTCGGAACTCGGTCTTAACCAGTTACCTTCTTTGGTCTACACATCTTATAACTTTCACCGAGGGCACCTGATTTGGCGTTGTATTTCCAGGCGCGTCTACTTGCGCCAACCCCCAGGCTGTCCTCTCATACATATTGCGCTCTACAGATGCTGTAGCGGCACTTACGGGTTCTATCCACATTGTTTCCGCCAGGATTCGACCACTACGCACTATGTGCATACCTGATCGATAAGAACCCTTGTCCCTCGTCCCATGTTCGCAATTGGCTCCTATCAATTCACGATCTCTTCTGCATAGCGTGCTCCACAAAGGTCCCTTTGCCATAGCAGATCGATCAACCCCACCCCCACCCCAGGACAGCCTCGAACTCGGCATCAGCTCCTCAAGAGGAAGCCAGGCCTCTGAGCGCGTTTAAAAACTCTCTTGTTAGCGTTAATATTCCCATATCTACTGGGACATCTGGATCCTCGAGCTTCACCAGGGATCAAGATGAATCGCGCTGGGTTGAACGACATACTAAGCAGTTGACTTTTCGCGCACTGTCCTCTGCATCAGCAATCAACGCGCTCCACTCGATTCTCGGTAGCTGCAAATGGATGACAAAGGCACCACGACTTCGCGCAGAAAAGGTGCCCTTTTTCTGATGAGTGCTCATGTACAAATATGTCGAAGACGGTACTGATATTGATCACTCCCGGCGAGTGCCTAAAAGATACTTTTTTTGGATCGGAAATATCCTTGAGTCCACCGGCATTCTTTTCCAGCTCAGTCCATCATGAACCCTTCGAAATTCGTTCATTGGTTCCTCCTGTCTATCTGCCATTACTCACTTCGTCTCGTCCTCCTCCCTGGCTGGGCAGAACCAATCTCGGGATCCAGTTCGCTATCTCCAGCCGCCGCCTGGGCCAATTCTCCTCATTGAAATCGATGAATGTAGTCACCCTTTCTATTCGAGTTCGCCTGCTCTACACGTCGCTTGGGCTCAACCGACCAAAAAGCTTTGAACGCACTCAACCAAGAGATGCTCGACCCCTCCCTCCCTCATTCGAAACTCAAGGTAGTCCCGTATTCCCCAGCTCATTGGCTTGATCATAAACACTGTTCCAAGGAATGAGCCCAATCCGAATTGCGTAAAATTGGGCCGCGGAAATGGATCGGCATTTTGTGCGGGTGGCGATGTGAAAAGTACGTGCTACTACGTACATCCATCCCCTCGTAATAATCGTCGATAAATCCAGGTGCAATAAAATTCGCGGCCGACCCCCTAACACTAAGTAGTGGCCTCACTTTCTTTCGAAACCTGCAAGTCCATTTGCCTCTCGGATTCTTGCCTGCAGTGCTCACTATTGGAAAACTAGATTATAATCTCGCACCACTTTCAAAGCCATATGTAGGCCGCTATGGAAAGTCTTGCTTGCACGTCTCGTAGCTCCCTAGACCCGGTAGCTCCCTTCTGATGATACTCTGCGCCAAATTGTCGCAGTCGGAGGCGGCATTGGCATATCAGCAGATGCAGCTTATCGCATGGCAACCAGTGACACGTTCACAATTCCCGAAGCAAACATCGGGTGCTTTCTAGACGTTGGGTCCCCCTATGTCCTCACAGGGCGAGATGAGGACCTACCTTGCGCTCACGGGTAATTCAATAGCAGGCGACGGTACTTTGGAGAGCCTAACCCCGCATACGATTAACGAGATTTTAACGAGTTCGATAGAGAGCCAGGCTCGAGGCTAGAAGCGGAATCCCAGCTATCGATCGGATGAGGCGAGGTCTGCGTCACAAGGTGACGCTCGAAGCTATGCCCATCGTGGAGCGGGACGCTTACAGACTGAGCGATTGTCTACACAGGGACCTGGCTATTATACAGCGTTCGCCATGCGGACTTTCTCCCCCCTTCCTTTTACACTCTTGATTACTCCGGTGCTTTTCTCTCAGTTTCCAACAAGTCAGGGACCAATCCAGATTGTAGTAACGGTGTGACGAGCGTACTCGTGAACAAGGACCCGGCGGATGAACGACCTAATTGGAGCCGTTCCATGCCGGCAGAAATGCCTACGTGAGACGCGTTCTTCAGCTCAACATTTCCATATGTCGTGTCCACCCCTCGTATCTGGATCGAATGAGCGTCAGCCGAAATTGACTTAGGCTGTTATGCTCTCCCAGCGAGAAGAATATCGGTGCGTTTGTACTTGGGAATACTCCCAATAGCGCGGTGCCTGCTCTTTCTGCCGAAGAGGCTCTCACCCGTTTTGAAGCAAAGATGAAAGGGAAGAGTGGGGTCCAGTTTAAGGTAAGGAGGTCCTCGCACACCGCTGCCGACATGATAAAAGATGGGCGGTTGGAATGGAATTATTTATGTCCCGACATTTCTTCCATTTGCAAAAGACCTGCTCAATTTTTTTGCGGTAGTGCAAGTTGTGCAATCCGTGGGACGTGGTGAATACAAGTTATACCAGGTTCCAATTGGTAGGAAAGCAGCGCTGCGGTCCAAGAAACAGAGAAGACCTCTACTCTTAGGCCACGGAGCTGTAATCAACTTGGTTGATGAATAGCAAGACTAACGAAATGCTTAGCCAGTGAAAGCCTCGTGGAGAGGAGTGCAGCCCTTCGTCAGAGGAGCCTGCTGCCTTCCTAGAGATTTTACGATGTCTGCACTTATGCGTCCAACAACGACAGTTCATCAAAGGGGAGATGCTTGAGCTCAGCTTCGGCAGTCGCTCTGTTGTGGAGAATGGATCTACGAAACGGAGAAAAGAAGAAACGATTTGAGTCCCCAGATTCCATGGGGAGGCGCCAGACGCAACTTGTCTGCACAGTATTCGGGGAATATGGAGACAGTAGCTGAACTCACGGACAACGGGCTGAGGCGACTGCTCAACGACACCCTCTGGAATTCTCAAAGGCGCGATGCGAGGACGACAGAGGGATGGATGGCGAGGTGTTCAGATTAGAGGCAGAGGTGCGGTAATTTACGCCGGTAATGCTGAAGTTCCAGCCGAACTGGTACGCCCCGGGGTCCACAGCAGAGTAGTGTTGCCGCGACTCGACTCGACCCAATTCAGTTGAGTCGAGCCGAGTCACGGAGTCGAAAATTTTCTCACTCACTACAACCGGTCATGGTTTCTTTGTACCGCAGTCTGAAAGAGAATACAAAAAAATGGCAGGAGTTGTTGAGTGTGGGCAGAAAAGTGGTGTCATGAGGTCACTACTAGGTGTTATTTTTTATCGACTCCGAGTCGCGGCATCACTATGTGGAGCGACAGGGAGGGACAGTGGATTTCATTAGGAAGCACAATGTAATTATAAGTCAACCCAGCTATATAAAATGATTTCATTTTCATTCCCTCAATTTTCAATCTAAGTTGGTCCCCGCAACGGACCCAAGACCGAGCAACACCAGCGATAATCACGTGCACATTGTATTCGTGCTGAGGGAGGGATAGTCAAATGACTATGCAAACCAAAGACTATCTCGGGATTTTGAATATCGCGAGAGAATTCTGAGAGAGTGTTGATTGATAGAGAAGGGGGTGAAAGCGGGGGAGGGAGAAAAAAAGTGGCTGCGGAGTCAAAATTAATTTTGGAACAATCGGCCCGCCATACGACCCCTATGTGGCTATGCTTACAGGCTTTACAGGCTTTACAGGCTCGCCACTCTACATCTCCAATCTTGCAGCTACATTTCTTTCGCCTTCTCTCTTCGCCGGCACCACCGGTACTCGGAAGTTCTTCTATCCTGCTTGCATGTGCTTTTCAACCTCCTGTAAATATTATAAAAGGACGGGCTTAGGCTCGCCACAAATACAAGGATCTCTTGCGTTCTTCCCGCCATTGGCTCCATTCACCTGAGCAAGTCGAGTCTTGCCAATCCTCTGAATCCGCCCCCACTCGCTTAGTAATCAGGGGGAGTTGTCGTCTTAGCCAATCACTTTCACAACTGTATCCACTTGGGAACCTGCACCATTCATCTCTGAATCAAGATATAACAATTATTCAATATTTTCTATCCCAGTTACATCTGCACCATGACATGATTTGTTGCGAAGCTGTCTGCACCCAAAGGGAGACCCATGCACGTCCTATGACAGACGAACTGCGGATGACATGATTCTAGACGTGGTGACGAATAATAATGGCGAATGGAAATAGACGAGCGACGAACTCAAAATTCACCGCAACTAGACAATTAGCAGACAACCTCGGTTAAGGAGGGGAAGGTCCATCTCACCCGTATTTCAAGTACCCCATAGCGCAAGGAAATGTAGATACCCGGGCTTGGTGGAATGTCACCTAATTGCGTGCCTGCGTTGTGAGCGTAAATATGCCAGACATTCGCTATGTATGCCTTGGAGTTTTAAACTGAACTGGCTGATAATGTGCAAGAAGCTTGACTCACAGATGTTGTTTGTGTTAGAATTCAAGAGGAGAACATTCCCCCCTTGTCCACCATTGGCAACACTTGTGCCATTTTCACTACTGCCGCCGTCTCCAGTATCTGGGAAAGAGATGCTGCATGAGCATGGTAATTGGAAGTGGTGCTAGGCTTACGAATGTGTAGATGGTTCGGGTTTTCCATTGTCCTGCGCTACAGGCACTGTGATGGGAGTGGAGGGGAATGGACCTCTTCTGCATTTAATTATACTTATCACCTGCCCAATAGATCACGTGACCACTAGGGTTAGGGCAAGGGTTTCATTTGGGGACCAAGCTCGATCTGGGGCTATTTAAGTGTATACACATACAGAAATTAGAGGTATCAATAGAGATGTAATTTCTCGGTCTAGGTCACCCATCCAAGCACTGTTAGAGGTGAGATCCAGCAGGCAACCCAATGGACCGTGACTCCTGGTACAAATTCGGATCCAAATCGGTAGCGGCGACAAGCCCCAATCCCCGATTCTAAATCCGGGTGTAGGTGGGTTCATTACTGTATCTGCTGCTGGCACTGCGTACTGCATGAGGATAATGTCATTGTCCGAGGTTAACAAAGATAGCCATGCTGCGTGTCCTGGTGTTCTCGCTACTTTCTCTGAATGTGCATGATCTGATTCAGTTGAAACAGAAAGTCAAATTGGCATGCATGAGTGCTGCTGCCTCAATGACAATTGAAAGGTATGTCCATTCATAGTCTCATAGAGGAAGTACATTGAAAACTACCATTATTCTACTGGATTTTTCTGCTGCATATATCGTTTCCCGGCACTGAGAGAAAATCTAATTTATATCCCCTGCAGGCCTCAGAGGTGCAGATAGTGGTGCACTATATGACTGAGGGAACAGTGTAGCAGTGGGGGGAAACAAGGAGGCACTGTAGAAGTTCGAAGGGTGGCCAGTGGCTGTGCACACACGGAGACTTATGTAAGGAGACAGAATGTTCAAACAAGTCCCAACACCTGTAGCGCAATCACCGAAACATTATTGAACTATGGGATACATGAGGAATTAGAGGTGAGGCCGCGAGCCGCTATCGGCAATAGGTGAAGCGGTATCCGGGGGTCCCTGAAGCCTAAGACATTTATTACCATAAAAGGTAATACTCCATGGTCCGGAATTAGCCGCGATGACTCACAAGCTCAGTCGTAAGTTGTAACCAGACCAAGCGTAACCAAGCTTACACTTGGTCTGGGAGAGGGACCGAAGGCACGGGATGAGCTCCAGTCTATCATGCCTGTCGAATTCTCGTCTGCAGTGCTCATGATTGGAGGTAAATCTCAACTCGATTATAATATTGCGACATTTCTAAAGCCATATGTAGCTGTTATGGCCGGTATTGCTTGTACGTCTCGTAGTTCCCTGCACCCAGTAGGCCCCTCCTGAGCATACTCTCCATAGAACTGTCCCAGTCCAGAGGCGGCGTTGGCCTCCCAGCATGTGCACCACATCGCATAGGAACCGAAAACACGGTGTTCGCAATGCCAGATGCAAAATTGGATGCTTTCACAGACGTCGGATCCACATTCAAACTATGTCCCCGGACGGCTAGACGGCAAAGGTAGGGACTTATCCTGCGCTCCGGGGCAATTCAATATCAGCCTACAAAATCCATCACCCTGACCTAGTAACCTGTTACATCCTATCTCGTGGCACTCCTGTTCTGGGAAGACTTTAGTGCTTCGAAAGCTCTAGGGCCCCGTGCAAGTAATGAGACTTGGAATGAGTTTGATAGAGGCCAAGCTCGCGACTAGAAGCGGAATCCCAGCTATCGATGAGCTAAGGCCAGGTTCGTGTTGCCCTCCATCGTGCTTTTGCCTGTAGGGATGTCGAGAGCATCATTGCCGAGCTCGAAACGTTCACTGCTCCCAAGTCTGTACAGGTAGAAGATTAAAGTGAGGTGCAAAGTGGGCAAGGAGGTCTCTGGATGCGCTGGCGTTGAGAAAGTCCTACGAGCCTCAGGGTGGTGCTTGAAGCTGTGCGGATCGTGGAACGGGTGGACTACAGAGTGAGCGATGCGCTACAGAGGGATCTCGCTCCTACTGTAATATGGCTTTCACCGTGCACAGTTTTCCCCTGCCCCTTCCTTTTATGCTCTTAATCACTTACCTCCGGTGCTTTTGTTCTTCTCTCACTTTGAAAAGTCAGGGGCCGCACCAGATTTCAATACTGGAGTGACTATCGCGCTCACGAAAAAGGACGTAGCAGATAAACGACCTAATTGGAGCCCTTCCACACTGGAAGAAGTCTCCCCAGCATATGTGTGGGACACGTTCTTCAACCCTACATCTCCCTATATCCGTCGCATCCAGACCGAACGAACGTCAGCCGAGCTCGATTTGGGCTATTATGCCCTCCCCAGCGAGAGTGATATTGGTATGTTCGCGCTTGGGAATACGACCGATAGCCGCGCGTCTGGTGTTTCTGCCGAAGAGGTCGTCGTACATCTTGAAGCAAAGATGAGAGGGACGAGTGGAGTGCGGTTCAAGGAGAAGGGGATGCTTGCACGCTGCTGCGAAACGATCAGGGACGGGCGGTTGAAGTGGAGGTAGTGATTTGGGGTGTCTTGACATACCTTCCATTTTCGAGTGCCGTATTGCAATCCTCTTTCGTAGTGCAACTAGTTGAGCTCGACATCGGCACAGAATTAGCAATGAAGATGAGTGCAATTGGTAGGGAAGCGATACTGGGTTTGAGAATAGAAATGGCCTCTACTCCACAGGCCACGAGGATGTAACCTGAATGTTCGACAGCAGACTAACGAAATGCGTAGCCGATCAAGATGTCGTGACAGGAATGGACCTGGTTTACTCCCATTCCTCAGAGGAGCCCATTGCCTTCCTAGAGTGCTTATGTTCGATCATCTGTGGCACGAATTGACAGTGTGAGGGGCATGGAGCGAGTACGATTTATGCTATCCCACCTTATGTACAGAAGAGAACTCTCAGCTTGGGACGATACATAGCGAGAGGCTGCAAACCCCGCTCTATCTCAGGTCGGCTCTCAATGACAGATTTGCATGTGATAGCCTGGAAGAGGCTACGACTGTATGCAACGACGCTCATGATGATGTAATACATTTTTCTGTGCATATGCCGTATCTATAGTGAGAGCGCAAGGGGTGTGAACTGAGAGAGCATGTTGAGCTGGAAATGAGGGAGGGGGAAATAGTAGGATTAATGAGGGAGATGTTCAGAAGAGGAGGGGAATGAGATGGGATAGTGGCGGCCAGGGGTGTGCAATGGGAAGCAGGTGAAAGCATAAGGCGAGAGAAGAAATGAAGCAAGTGCATAAAGAAAGGGAAACATATAAGGGATAGTTTACATAATGAGGTAAGATTCTTATTGCCGGCCATAGTGGTGCCCGTAAATTCTTATCTTGCCAACCAATTGAGTTTACCAATTGAGTGTAGAGTAAGTGGGCAGATCCGTGTGGTGCCTTGGGAGCAACCTAAGACCTTAAGCCGGCGTGCGGAATTCTGGTGACACTATAAATGCAGAAGAGTTCCATTCCCCTCTTCCCCCCGTCACAGTGCACATAGCATGGGGCCTGCAATGGACAATTCAAACCACCACTGGGACATTAGTGAGCCTCGCACAACTTCCGATTAGCGTGCTCATGCAAACATCTCTTGCCCAGCTACCGGGCGTGGTGGCAGTACTGGAAATGATGGAAGTATTTCTAGCGGTGGACAAGGAGGGAATGTTCTTGTCTCGAATTCTAACACAAACAATGTCTGTGAGTTGCGCCTCTTGCATATTGTTGCCTCCTCATTTTAAACTTCCAAGGGGAGAGCAGCGAATAATGTCTTCCATATTTACGGCCATAATGTGGGCACGTCAATAGTTGATGCACCACTAGGCTTCGGTATCTACATTTTCTGGCGCTGTGGGGTAATCGAATTGCGGGTGAGGTGGTTCTTCTTGGCAGAGTGAGCCCGGTCTTCTGATTCTCTAGTCATGTCCAAAGGTCGAGTTTATCGCTCGTCTATTTCCGTTTGCCATTAAGGTTCGCCGTCATACATAGGATCATACCATCGGAGAAGATGTGCTTGTTGGAACATGGCTACAGTGTCAACTATGGCTAGTGATAAATGAGAAGGGCGTTATGTGTATGACTGGGTGAAGGCTCACATTATGGGAACATTCCATATGCCAATAATAACTGCGCTCTCATCGACAGCAAACTCCTGAATCAAGTACTCAGTGAGATGCCAAGTGGGTGTGTTAGCAAGTCAATCACGCGTCGGAGGTGTCGATTTCCACACAGGATAATAAAGACGCCAGACGAAGAGGATTCTACGCCTGGTTGTGGGGTGAGTATGCACCAATGAAGAGATCGATGACTGAGCGTGACTGACTCGCGAGACAGCGATACAGTATCACTATCGACAGACCTATCAGTTGTACATGATCGTGATCGCACTCGTCAGCATCAAGTCTGTCGATACGTACATGCATGAATGCTGATAGTGAGTACTCGCTACAGTATACAATCATCTCAAGCAGCAATGCGCAAACAGCAGTCGAAGCATGCCGATCAACGGACTCCCATGACCGACCTCTGATAGAGTCTGATACGAGACTATCCCACACTGGACAAGTCTCCCACAACGCTTCAGAGTAAGTATATCTCATGTAATGGAGCGAGTGGTGTGGTGCTCCCTGTTCCGGAGCCACTTCGCTAGTAGCTTGGTTGTCGATCCTCTCTGGCATGTTACACGTAGAGGGCGTTCCTTCTGCAACACTGTCGCAATCCACAAGAGAGAGGAAATCAAACTGAATCCCGCTTTAAGGAAATATGGAGGGACCAGTGCTGGTATCTGGTACATCTCCAGGCCCTCAAGTCCAGAGCGCGTAAGGTAATCCTTGGTACTCTGATGAGGTGCTTTATTGGTATAGAAATATCCGGGCAGGTGGTGTTTCGATTGGATATATAGCGCTGGTGTACCCTTTTTCGTGGGTGGAACACATTCCCTCAGAACCAATGGTCTTCTTCGGTCTCTACATTTTTTATAACACTTAACCGTGGCCCCTGATTTGGCATTGTATCCCCAGGCGCATCTACTTATACCGATTAGTAGGTTGTCCTCTCATTCCGTTGGAGCGCTTAGGACCTACATCTTGCGCTCTTCAGATACGTACCGGCATTTACTGGTTCTATCCACATTGCTTTCATCTGGATTCGACCACTATGCTCACTATACTAGGCAATACCTAATTCATTAAGAATCCTTTTCTATCCCCCCATGTTCATAATTGGATCTTATTAATCCGCGAGCTCTTCCCCACAGTGTGCTCCACAAAGTCCCTTCGAGACAGTAAGCGAATACGTCTGCCGATCAATCGAGCCCCACCCCCAGGGCAGCCTTGAGTCCAGCATCCAGAAGAAACCAGGGTATCCGAGCGGGGTTAAAATCTAGAAGTGAAACGCACCTAATTTTCCCACCATGGCCACGTCGGCCGCCACGAACTTTCGACTGTTTTGTTCGTTCAAGATGTCCGTTCACACGAACCCGGTAGTGCGAGAGGAAGACTCGTACCTGGGTGTCACAGACGTGAAACCGTGCGAGTCGTAGATCTGTTGGATCCAGTGCCCCCTACGAAGCAATGGACTGTTTATCAGGGCGGTTCTTTCTTTTATTGAAAACGTGCATTTTAGTCCCTCCGCTCATGCTTCTGCAGGTTTCTTTGGCGCCTTAGTATCATGGAACCTCGTAAAATGATCGCCGCGGAGTGTGGTGAGCATCTTTTTTTTTCTGTTACCCGCTGCGCTCGTGGCATGTCACCTTCTGGGACGCTCGTCGTCCGTACACATTCCTGGCGACACTTTCTGTAAGCAGGCATTATGAGTCACTCGTTGGGATCCTTTTGTCAGTAGTATGGTGAGGGGTATAAAGGAGGCACTACCAGCAACGCTCCATGGTCTGCCTACGAAGTTCTCTGGCAAAATATTGCAGGAAACGCGATGCCCGCAGGTTGAGCCCACGTGTTTGGGGGGAGCAAATGAGATTGATTCTATCATTTTTCTCGTGGCTGGATAGGGATTGCAGCTTTTACCCTTCATGCGGAACGTCATAAACAAGAGCCTTTGTTTCTTCTTCCATAGTGGTGGCCGTTATATATCGAATCGAGTCGCTATTTTTTGGCCAGTCAAACGAGGGAATTTCACGGGGCTTCATTTGTACGCTCGGTCCAAAGCCCAAGCCCAGTAAATTCAGTGCATTCCACGCCTGTCGAGGGGAAGAGATCTAAGCAGAAATGAGCAATTTAGATCCACATTATTCCCTTGGATTCTATCGAGCTTCGTCAGCACGGGGGTATATGCGCGTCAGAGGGATACACACAGCTCGCACTCGGATGGGACAGCGACTACACTCGTGGCCGCGTTGCTTGGGCCGAATTTTACAAATAGAGGTCTTTCGCGTTGAGGAATATCCACAGTACGAGGGCATGGTGCGTGTTCCACAAGGCATTGCCCTCAATCTCCTGGGCGGCGCTCCATTATTCACCAGATTTTGAGTGTTTCAAGATGGATAATTGTGGCTGACATCATTACTGTAAATGGGAGGAAACGTAAATATATGGCATTAGAGTATTGGACAGTCGGCTACTCAATGACGTCGCCTTTAGGGATGATGCCACCGAAAACGATACCTGGATCTTTGGACTTATTTCCCCACACCATCCCGGGATAATCTCGCTCCCGAATCAGGGTGCAGTCAATTTTGGGCCTGAAAAGGAAAGCTACTATGCTTCTTCACATGTAAATGTGAGGCTTACATGCAACATTCTCGCCCGTCCAGACCTGTTACTAGAGGTTCACCACATAACAAGAAATTGATTCACGGTTGTAGAATCGCCCGTCGTTCTACTACTCATGATTGTCCTATCCATTCTCTGGTGCCCCTTTGTCCGGCCCATGAGGCCATCTCCAATGTTCCTGGATGGTGAAGTCAAAGGAAAAATTCACGAAGCCGGCGCATTCGAACCCGATTGCGAGAATGACGCTGATCTCTCGGATGCGGTTTTGGTTTTCGACGATACGAAGGGTAGTGAATCCACTTGAACAGAACGGGTTAAACGGCTGAGGGGGCGTTGTTTCTGCCGTTGTCAATGCGGTGTCAGGGAGTAGGCCTTCCCCGTCGCGATATTTCCATCGAAAGACGGGTCAATACATTTAACTTGGCAATTGTGGATGGAGGCTTTGTCATAGTTGCTTCTGCCCCTGAGGAAACGGCAAGATCACTTGAATATCGGGATCTGCAAACATTTAACATATATATTGTCATACCTCGAGCATACCAATAACGGACCACACAAGCAAACTCGGAGATCTACATTTCCTGCCCATACGGGCCGTCAGAATTAAGGGTGAGGGTGATTTTTCGCCTCTTTGACCGAAGTCGATCTATTAATTCCGGTCGCGCTCAAAGATTGAGCTTGTGGCGCGTCTATTTCCGTTAACCAATAGGATCCACTGCCGCGTCCAGGATCGTTTCCTGCACAGTTCGTCCGAGGCCTGTAGGAGATAAGCGTGCTATCGCCGGGCGTGGCGGGTTCCCTTTGGGACGTCGGTGCGTTGGGGGTTCCTGAGTGGATATGGTATGAGGGCTGGCATATACCTGAATGATGGTTCCCATTTTGTCACGCACAGCGATCTCCAAGTGCTGAAAGAGATTTGGGACCGAGTTAAAAACAGAACCTCCGCCTGATTCTGTGCACTCCTGTCCATAAGCCGGGTATGCACTGATGGAGAAATGAGTTCAGGGAAGTCTGGAATGACACTACTCTGACCATGTCGCGGGTTCCGTGGCGTGCTGGCATTCCCAGACAGCAATTAGACATCATTTAAAAATGTAGAACCAATTCCAGCCGCTATTACGTCGGGAAGAATTGCTTTGGGGAGTATAGTGCCTGTCGCACGCTCTTCAAGTGCGGCAGTGCAGAGTTCGGTAGTTGCCGCTTATCGCATCAACGGTCCGAAAATCTCCATGAATGTACTAATTTTGATCGCTCCTGGTGAAAAAATCTTGGTGCTTTTGTGAATCGGACCTCTCCTTGAGCTCGCTGGCATTCTCCGGCTCGATCCGTGCTAAACCGTTCGACAATGCGAGACTCGTTATTGGCTTCATCTCGTCTTAGCCCCCGTTTGCCCAGAACCAGCCTCCAGATGCAGTTCGTTATCTACAAACATACCAATCTTCCTGGTGTTCGCGTCAATTGATATATTCCCCGTTCTATTCCAGTCGGTCTACTCTACACTGGCCAGAAGCTTTGGACGCACTTAACCATGAGATACTCGACCACCCCATTCCGAAACTCAAGGTAGTCCCATATCCCTCGTACCGTCAGCTTGATCATAAACACTGTTCCAACGAATGGGAATCCGACCATGGGTAAAATTATTATTGGCCGTGGAAATGGTACCGCATTTTGTGCTGGTGGGGACGCGAAAAGTACGTGATACTACATACACTAATGCCCAATGCCTTCGTAATAATTGTCAATAAATCCAGGTGTAGCGAAACCCCCTAACCCTAAGTAGTGCCCTGAATTTCTTCAAGACCAGTCAGTCCATTTATCCTGTCGAATTCTTGCCTGCACTGCTCATGATTGGAGGCAGATTTCAAGGAGACTAATGTCTTGCAACACTTTCGAAGCCCTATGTAGCCGTTATAAAAGGGATTACTTGCATGTCTTGTAGCACCCTGGACGCTACACCTCCGCGCTGATGATACTCTAAGTCACAGTCGGGGGCGACGTTGACCTCCCAGCATGCACAGCCCATCGCATGGCAATCGAAAACGCGGTATTCGCAATGCTAGATGCAAAATTGAATGCTTTCCGGATGTCGGATCCACACATGTCCTCTGACGGCAAGATAGGGACTTATCTCGCGGTCACGGGCAATTCAATATTAGGCCACAAAATCCGTCACCTCGGCCTAGCAACCCATTGCATCCCATCGCGTCGCATTCCCTCTGTTCTGGAAAGACTTGGTGCTTTGGAAGCCCTAGGCCCACATACGATTAACGAGACTTTGAATGATTTTGATAAGGAGCCAAGCTCGAGGCTAGAAATAGAATCCTAGCTATCGATAAGCTGAGGCCAAGTTCGCATTGCCCTCGACGGTGCCTCCGCCTGCAAGGATGTCGAGAGCGTCATTGCCGAGCTCGAAACATTCGCTGCTCCCGAGTCTGTACGGGAAGAAGACCGAAGTGAGGTGGAAAAGTGGGCAAGGATGACTTTGGATGTGCCAGCGCTGAGAAGTCCTACGAGCCTGAAGGCGGCGTTCGAAGCTATACGGATCGCGGGGCGGAAGGACTACAATCCGCTACAGAGGGACCTCGCTATTAATATAGCTTTCGCCGTGAGCACTTCTCCCCCCTCCTTCCTTCCTTTTCCGCTCTTAATTACTCTATTGTTTTTCTTTCATATTGAAACTCAGGGCCACGCCAAATTTCAATACTGGAGTGACAAGCATGCTCATGAACAAAGACCCAGCAAATAAACGACCTAATTGGAGCCCTTCGACGCTGGAAGAAGTGTCCCCCGCGTATGCGTGGGACGCGTTCTTCAGCCCAGCATCTCTATGTGTCATCTGCCCCTCGCATCCAGAACCGCACGAACGCCAGCCGAGATCAACTTGCGGTATTATGTGCTCCCCAGGGAGAACGATGTCGGTGCGTTTGTGCTTGAGAATACGAGTGATAGCGGGGCGTCCGGTGTTTCTGCCGAAGAGGTCGTTGCGCATTTTGAAGGAAAGACGAGAGGGAAGAGCGGGGTCTGGTTCAAGGTGAAGGAGGTGCTTGTGCGGCGCTGCGAAACAATGATGGACGGGTGGTTGAGAATCTTCAGTGTTTGATATTTCTTCCAATAATTGAGAGGATCTATTTAATTTTCTGGGTAGTGGAAGTGCAACCGGTCGGACTCAGATCGGTATGACGGGAGGAAAGCATGATGGGAGGAGAGCTTCACGGTAGGAGCATGATGAGAGGTGAGCTTGACTGTGATGTGGGTGGATGGAGGGGGTTGGAGCAGTTCTGAATTTATAGAGCTGCTGGGCCTATCCTATCGCGATTCTCCCAGTGTGGAGTGCAACCACACTAGATTGGGAAACTCAATTCTCCGACATCAGCAGACAGTGGCAGGGACGCCGATGGCGGGGTGCAAGGTCCCAAATGTATTGCCGTAGCTGTGTAATACCAGCTTTAGGAGCTATTTTGATAACAGGAGCCCCCAAATAGGATGATGTTGGGCATCAAAACTCACGTGCTGACCCATGAGCCCGCCAGTTACCAAACTGGGCCAGCACGTGAGTTTTGACGCCCAACATCTTCCTATTTGGGAGCTCCTGTTATCAAAATAGCTCCTAAAGCTGGTATTACACCCCAGTGTGGTTGCACTCCACACTGGGAGAATCGCGATAGGATAGGCCCAGCAGCTCTATAAATTCAGGACTGCTCCAACCCCCTCCATCCACTCACACCACAGTGCATGTACATAGAGGGCATCCACAATGGACAATTCCAACTATCTCATGCACATTCGTAAGCCCTGCACGACTTCCAATTACATTGCTCATGCAAACATGTCTTTCCCAGACACCGGAGACGGCGGCAGTAGTGACAATGGTACAAGTGGTTCCACTGGTGGACGAGGAGGGGATGTTCTCTTGCATTCGAACATGAACAATGTCTGTGAGTCGAGCTTCTTCCACATTATTAGTCTATTCATTTTAAAACTCCAAGGCGTACATAGCGAATGTCTGGCATATTTACGGTCATAGTGTAGGCACCCCAATAGGTGATGCACCACCAAGGTCGGGTCTCTACATTTGCTTGCGCTATCGAACGCTCGAATTCCAGGTGAGCGGGACCTTCCCTCAGCGAGGCTGGTCTTCTGATTGTCTAGTCGTGGTCAAAGGTCGAGTTCGTCCCTCGTCTATTTCTTTTCATCATTAGGATTCACCACCAGGCCCAGGATCGTATCATCTACAGTTAAGTGCAGGGGCCATAGAAAATGTGGGCCACTCAAGGATGCAGCAGGTCTCCCTTCAGACACTGAGAGATTTGTATTAAATCATCGTGCTGACGCAGCGGAGATAGAAAATATAGAACCATTAGCTAGATCTTGATTCGGAGGCGAAGAGCGCAGGTTCCCAAGAGGATACGATGAGTGCAAGTGCAAGACATACTACAGGCAGCCAGTAGCGTCGACCGAGATGGGGTTATCCATGTGTCAATTGTGTGAGGACTTACATACACTTGGATGAAGGGACCGCTCCATATGCGAATAATAACTACGCTCTTGTCGACAGCAAATATCTCCAAGCGCTGGTGAGTGGCTGCCACAGATTGATCACGCATCCGAGGTGTCAATTTCCTGTTGCAGCAGAATGATAGAACGGGGTAGGACAATCGTTTGAGAACTCTATACTCGGCCGTGAACTGAGCGTACAGAGACGAAGAAAGGGAATCACAAAGTGGTAAGTCGCCAGAGACAGCCGGTCAAGGGACGTGGCCTGAGTTGTAGCCAGTAAGCATACCTCATGTCACGGAGGGGAGAACATCGTGGTGCTTGAGCCAAGGGCTACTTCGCCAGTGTTTTGGTTGTGATTCACTCCGGCGTGACATTGACAGCTTGCTTGAGGCATGCCTTCGGCGACGTTGTGTATCACTCCATAAGAAAGAGGAAATCAAAACATTTTCCTAGCTTAAGATAATGTGGAAGGACCAGTGCTGGGATGTGGCAATGTGGTACATCTCCGAGCCGTCAAGTCGAGAGCACATAAGGTATCTGTCATACTATAAATACCGCTCTTTATTGGTATATACTGTAAGGGGTGAGCGGCAGGAAGCGATTTCGTTGGATAAACACCACTTGATTGGACCCAATTGTTGAAAGAATCGGTGCAGAGTCACGTAGATTCACACAACAAAGATGGCAGAAGTAGAGCGTTTGATCAGAGGAAATTTCGGTACATCCCGAGACAATACAGCTGACTAATCAGTGAGCGCTCGAAGCTCGAGTCATCCTTGCGAGCCCACGGAGCAGAATCCAATGGCTTGACGCAGTGAACGGGCCTTTTCCAATACTTCTGCAGTGTGGAATCTGGCAGCCCGGCCAAAACAAGGGAAAAAATACCAATATGGTCGGCACCGCCCACTTACTGTACACAACTGATTCAATTTGGAGGCGAGCGGCATCAACTGCTCTGACTGAACCAAATGTCGATCGCGAAAGGATATGAGGAAAAATCTGTAGCAGTCACTACGGAGTCTGTAGCAGCCACTACGAGTTCTCGATTTGTTTCTGTCTCTAGCAACACATCTGGTCCCCTTCCATTTCGACCGAGCCCATCGTCGATCCCACCCAATCCCGACAGCACCGGACAGCCGTTCGCTCTCCCTCGGCCCAACTACAGCCCCAACAATCCTCTTGAAATAGGAAGATCAGATCTTGAGCCCCTTGGAGGACGAAACCCTCTCGCTTCATCCCCACATTTCCCAGGCGGGAGGGGTAGTCGTGGGATGGTCGTGGGGCCCTCGCAGTTCTTCGGTGATAGGATGGAACCAAGATGGGGAGGCGATGGATTCTTGCCCCCGATGGGCGCTCCCCCCGGCGCGAGGTTTGACCCTGTAGGACCGTTTGAGCCTCCTCGAGCTGGGGCTGGACATGGATTCCCTGGGCCCACAGGAGCTGGCATCCAGGGAAGTCACAGAGGAGTCGGACCTGGCGGGCGTGGTAGTGCCACATAGCCCAACAATCATGCCTCCAGGAGCGGTATACCACCATACCCTTGTGTCTGACTGGAGGATTGGTGCTGATTTATCATGTATTTCTTTTCTCTCCAGAGCGATTCTAATCGGCATCATTTTCTTTTCTCACCTCGGGCTGTTGATATTAGCTGGTCCAAATTTCAGTCATTCTGTAACATGTCGTGTAGGTTCACATACAAAATGTAGTCAACAATGCAGTAGCCCTTAAGAACCTATATGCCACACTGTATATCAGGCCCGCCAGGGAAATAAGACGGGAAATGAGACACTAAAACCCAACTTCTATGGCGACGACTACGACGGCAACCGCCGCGACCACCTACAGATTCTACTCGAATGCTGACCCACCTTGAAGCCGTGTGAACTAACTGAGCTTTACATTCTCGTATCCATTTACAGGGGTGGTGGGGGTGGGGGCGGTAGGAATGCTCTGCCTTTCTTCCAAAACCAGTCAGTCCATTTATCCTGTCGAGTGCCCACCTGCAGTGCTCATGATTGAAGGTAGAGACTATAATCTTGCGACACTTTCAAAGCCATGTGGCCGTTATGGAACGTGTACGTCTCGTGGCACTCTGGACCCCGCACCTCCTTCCTGATGATAGTCTACGCGCAATCGTCACAGTCGGAGGCAACGTCGGCATATCAGCATATGCACCCAATCGCATAGCAACTGAAAACACGGCCTTCGCAATGTCAGAAGCAATAATTGGATGCTTTCCAGACGTCTGGTCCACCTATGTCCTCGCACGGCTGGACGACAAGATAGAGACTTCTCTCGCGCTCACGGGCAATTCGATATCAGACTACGAAATTCGTCACTTCGGCCCAGCTACACATTACATCCCATCTCGTCACTTTCCCTCTGTTCTGGAGAGACTCGCCCTTTGGAAGCTACTATAGGCCCGCATACGATCAACGAGACTTTGAATGACTTCGATAGAGCCAAGCTCGATGCTAGAAGCGGAATCCCGGCTATCGATGAGCTGAGGCTGGGTCCGTGCCGCCCCCGATCGTGCTTTCGGCTGCAAGGACGTCGGGAGCATCATTACCGTGCTTGGAACATTCGCTGCTCCCGAATCTTTACGGGAAGAACACCAAAGTGAAGTGCAAAAGTGGGCAAGATGCGCTGGCGCTGGGAAGTCCCGCAAGCCTCAAGGTGACGCTCGAAGCTGTGCGGATGGCGGAGCAGGAGGACCACATATTGAGCGATGCGCTACAGAGGCACCTCGCTGTTAATAGCTTCCGCCGTGAGCACTTCCCTCTCTTCCTTCCTTTCTCGCTTTTTCGCTCTTAATTACTTACTCTAGTGGCTTTTCCTCATTTTGAAACGTCAGGGCTACTCCAGATTTCAATACTGGAGCGACAAGCATACTGGTGAACAAGGACCCAACAGACAAGCGACCTAATTGGAGGCCTTCCACCCTGGGAACCGTGTCCCCCTCAGATGTGTGGGACACGTTCTTCAGCCCAACATCTCCATATGTCCTGACGGCCCCTCGTATCCAGACCGAACGAACGTCAGCCGAAATCAACCTGAGGCGCTATGCACTCCCCAGCGAAAACGGTATCGGTACGTTCGTGCTCGACAATATGACCGATAGTGGGACCTCTGGGTTTCTCTGCCGAAGACGTCGTCACGCAGTTTGAAGGAAAGATGAGAGGGGTGCAATTCAAAGTGAACGAGGTCCTTCCGCGCCGCTGCGAAACGATGAAGGACAGGCGGTTGAAATGGAACCATGGATCTGCGGTCTTGACGTATTTTCCATTTTGGCTACGTACTCTCCACTTGAATATCCATACCTAGTCTGGGACCCCTTTGAATAGACGGAGGTGGGTACCAAATTGTATTGTTCGTTAAGGCACCAAATAAATCACGTGATTTGTGAGGATGAGGTCGTAGGGAGATGGAAATGACTGGGGTGAAGACTGACTATCCCAAACATCACCCTATGGTCGAAAGAATATGAAAAATATCCAGAGCCAGTTCTTTACTGCCATTTTTCCGTCACCACGGCCAATCGGGTTACCCGTAAGAATCACGTGATTTATCTGGGACCTTAACCGCCATACATTTGGACGGCAATAGCCAATATAATTGGGTACTATGTTACGTCCATACAAAGCGATCCCAGCCTCTATATAGAGGCTGGTGTTCCTGCCTAATCCATACCCTCATAGGAACTTCGTGCAATGGATATCTTCCAGCCAAAAAATGGAAAGAGCCTATTTAGTCACCCTGTGTCTCTGTAGCCCATCCTACATTAGCCTCTCTGAGGAACCAGGAAATCAAAATTAGTTGAAGTAATATTGGGATCGTGGGAGCCACGGCAAGTGCCGGCTAAAACACCGGGCTTCTCTGCTTCATGCCCGCCTTCGGAACTCCTCTTTTTCCCAGACCAAGCGCAAGCTTGGTCTGGTTACGAGACCACTCCTCCGTCCGAGTCTGTCGGCTCGAAAAAAATCTCGGATCTTGGAGACGTTCCTTTCTCTTTCTTTCACCACCGTCTAGAATACAGTAGTTCTGGCCAAAGTCGTGAGAACCTGCCCGCCCTGCAGAGTCAGTCGGGGTCCACAAGTTTCCGCCTTTGGCAGAATCTTTCACACACACCTAGATCTGAGTGCATGAAGGGGGCCCAACTACAGGTCTCTGGATCATATCTCGTGGCGGCTTTTCCCATTTCAGACCACTCACGATCGGCTTTCCCCATTTGGTCATTCCAATGCTCTTTGTTGGTGGGTCCTGGTGGCCTCAATTCTAGGTTTTTTATGCTTGCCTCCAATGTCAATGGTTAGGAAAGGTGATCCTCTGTGATCCCTGGGCTGCAGGGATCTGAAGGAGCGGGGACTGCCGAGGCTTTTGCTTTTGCTTCATTTTACCATGTCCAGCCAGGGGGTGTTCTTGGGGAAACTCAGCTATTTCTGTCACCTAGCTGTTGATGAAGTGGTGTTTGTAGGTGCTCACAGGCCGTGTGCCAGGTTCTCATGTGCCAAATTCGTTTCAAGGGTCATCCGGCATGTACCGGATCCGACATCGCGACACCCTAACAAATAACTGTATGCTGAAATGGGCCCAACGGGACCGCTTAGGCATCATTGTATATAACTGAATGATATCTGTACGACGACACTATTCCCCTCTTCCACGAATCACAGTACACATAGCTTGAGGCCCACATGAGCGATTCAAACTACCTGCTGGACATTCGTAAGCCCCACACGACTTCCAACTACCGCGCTCATGCAAACATCTCTTTCCCAGATGCTGGAAATGGCGGCAGTAGTGAAAATGATACAATTCTTTCCGCTGGCGGGAGAGGAGGGGATGTTTTCGTCTCGTATTCTAACCCAAACAATGTTGGTGAGTTGAAGTTCTTGCGCATTGTTCTCCTGGTCGTTGTTAACTCCAAGGCATGCATAGGGAACGTCTTCCATATCTACGGTCATAATATAGACCCGTCAATGGGTGACACGTCACCCATCGCCGATACCTGCATTTCTTGCACTCATAATGTAGGCACATCAAAAGGCGACACACCACTAAGCCCGGATACCCACATTTGCCTGCGCTGGGGGCCACTTAAATTGCGGGTGAGACTTTTCCCTCCTCAACCGAGGCTGCTCTCATTGTCTAGCCGTGTTCAAAGGTCACTTTCCCCTCTTTTCCCGAGGCTGGTCGCCGGCTTGTGTGCCCACGTCTAAAGATTCAGTTTGTCGTTCGTCTATTTCCATTCGTTATTAGAATTTTCCTAGCCATCTGATTGTCTACCCATGTTTAAAGTTCACCTTCCCCTTCTTGCCTGAGGTTAGCCTTTTGATGGTCACCCCAAGTTTGACGATTGAGTTTGTCATTCGCCTATTTCCCTTCGTTCTTAGGATTCGCCCCTACCCCTAGGAATGTGCTATCCACAATTAATATGCAGGCTGTAGCAGGTCTACCTTCAGGCGCCATCGCCCGTGCAACAAATCCTCTCTCTGTACCCTAGACTTAAAAATCTCGTACGATACGACCCTACCTCTAGTATTCAACTGCCAGGAACGGGTTTCATTAAATTACTAAGCACAAAATCATATAATGAGTCAGCGCACTTGTATATGTGTCGACAATGGTGCTCGTGGTTGAACGGACCAGTCACTCCATTGATGTTGCCTCACCAAGAGCTTAAGAAGTTACCAACAACCTATAATTGATCCCCAGACTTCCCGAGAATAGATAGGAGACACTCGAACCTGGGGTACAAGAATGCCATCGAGGCAGCAACGATTACAGTATCCGACAATGCCTGGAGTGCAAAAAAAGGCCATCATGATCATAGCGGCCACTGGAAGTGGGAAGTTGGTACTAATACATGCACTAGCGCCGGCGGATAAGGAATGCGGATTCATTCACGTAGCAAATGTTGCAGTCCCGGCAAAGGCAGTATCATATAATCATACAGTCCATTGGTCGAAATGGGATAGTTGACACAGGTGCTTGGGCAAGGACATCGGGAATATGTATGATCGAGGTATGCAACATGATGGATCAAGGGGTTGCGAAAGATACCAATAGTGGCCTCATGGAGTAGGTTTTGGCTTCCCACTGTGGGAAGTGGTCCCATGACTTTTACCTGGTCTGCCCAGGTAAATTTCCACCAACCTGGTTTGCCCAGGGAAACAGCCCCCTGGATTTTCCCCGGGAGAAATTGGACCCCAGGTAAATTTGAGCTGTAACAAGATCCCCGGTTTACCCGAGAATTTTCGCAGTGAATCTAAATGTGACTTCGGGCAAGGTGTAGGCACTACATTTTTGCCGTACAGACTCCTAGATAACAACTAAAATTCCTCTTCATCTTCTAAACCGTCTCCGTCATCATTCTTGTCGGCAAAGACAGCTCGGGCAAGATTCCCACTCCTGTCGACAATGGCCCATCATCGGTCCACTGAACCGTACTGGAAGCGCCCGATTACTGATCCAATGGATGCTAGATCCACAAAATGTGACGTCACCTCCATTTGAGAATACGAGAGAGGTTCTTTTGATGCATCGCCACCGCCGGTCTTGCAGTCGGTAATGTAGGCTAGAAGATATCGCATAGACCGAGAACTCGAGATGCAGGAAGAACACAATCAAGAATGAATTCAAGCTGGCCATAATAAATTCGTCGTATGAGCTCTTCTGGTGCATGCCTGTGATTGGCATGATGGTCTACTCTCTCCTCTCTCTCTCGCACCACCTGGGGCATCCCATTGAGACACTTCCGCTGCCTTGTCATCTCCTGTGTCTACCCTTGCTTGGACTATGCGGCGGTAGCTTGGCACACCTTCGGACACAACAATGCCAATGTCAAACGCCTCGAAAGGATTCAGCGCCTAGCCCAACGAATCATGCTAGGAGCCTTCCGCACCTCCCCCTCATCAGCCCTGCAATTTGACTCCAACCTCATTCCGACCCTCACACGTCTTGACCACAAGGTCTCCACTTTGGCAGCACGTTTCCTCTCAGCCCCCAACTCCAATCCAGTGGGCCCTCTGGCCCGACGAGCCCTCCAGCGCTCAGTTAAAACTCATCGTTCTTCTCTCCACCACATTTTTCACTCCCCCTCTTCTTTTCCTTTTCCTACTAATATAGAAACTATCCTACCACAACCCTTCCCCCCATGGTGGTCCCCAAAAGTCACAGGTACTATCGCAGAATCAGCAGACGAGGCCTACCACCACCACTCTGGCATCCCCCTCCACCCCACCAAGCACCACCTCTACAGTGATGGCTCAAAAACCGTAGATGGAGTAGGAGCTGCGGTGGTCAATTTATATAGAGGACAATCTCTCGCTCTGCGGCTCGGCGACCCTCAAAGACACACAGTCTTTGAGGCGGAACTCAAAGGCATCTATCTGGCAATCGAATTGGCAATGGGACTCCCGCATGACACCACCCACGTAACTATCCATCTAGACAACCAAGCAGCTATCACAGCTTGCACATTTTATCCAATAAGACCTGCAAATGATGCAGATCACATGATGATTATGTAATGATTTCATAAGCTCAAAACAACCCTCCGTCTCGCCTACCATTTTGGTCGTTGGTTTCCCGCCATGTCACAACGGTGTACTCGTTGTCCATTTCGGGGTGATCCCGACTCATTCCCATTTTCAGTAAATGCAACGAGACGGTTGAAAACATGCCACAAGTGCTCTTTCGCTATCAAGGAAGCCAACAGCAAGTGCCCAAACAAAAAAAATTCTGAACCGAGTGGCCAGCCTCAACGAGGTCAGAGTCAAGTTTCTTCGGATCGACTGGAAAGCTGCTGGGATGTATTCAGAACCGAGCTAGAAGGGGGACTTCATGATTCTATAGCCTTGGATCCAGGCTGGTCAGACAGTCTTAGGGGCCTTAAAAGGTATGTCATTTTGATATCTGTATAGTGCCTGATAGGCTTGTATTATGTTTGATATCAAAAAGTGATCAAAAGAGTATTTGATAGCAAAAGAGTCGGGTTTGAGCTCAATTTGAGATCAATTTGAGATCAACTTTGGAACTTGTAGAATTCTGCAATGCTTTACTGTAGTGCAGACGAGACATTTTATTATGCAAAGCATTTACATGGTTAAAGGAAATATTATTCTGAATCCAAATCTAGTTCTACAATTGCTTGGTCCACTGCAGCTATCAAACCAGCTTCCTCCAGCTCAAAGAACTCCTCCAGCTCACCACCCTCCGAGTCATCATCTGAACTTGCATCAAAATCATCAAGATTCCTTCTACTTTGAGAATTATGGTCCGGGCATGGCGGGGTTGTAGTGGCAACTAAAGATTCTTGTTCCAATTGCACTCGGACATTAGACCGAACACCATAATGTTGATGTAGCGCCAAAGGCATTCGAACCGAGTCCCAACTTGGAGCACCAGGAGCAATGGGCACTTGGACTATGTCCTTTTTCCAAGCTGTCATCCAGTCATACAGTTGGTGTGCCCGCAGAAGCCCAAAATACGAGACATCTTCATCCTTGGATCCCATGAAGAGGTCCATTGCAGCTGAATACTCTTCATGGAACCACGTCCGAAGGTTGGCATGCTCACCCTTGCACCTCTCAAGCTCCTGCTGGCAGCTGGCCACCTCCTGTGAGATCCGGATACCTTCTTTGACTGAGGGATCTGCCAACCAAGGGGCACAACTCCATCTGGGAAATCCGCAATATCGCCTCGAGAATCTTCCCATATATCTTGATCCACATCCAGCTTGTACAGGCCATCCATTGTGAGCATCGGCGGAATGTATGCATCTCTCTGAATACCTCCCCTTCCCCTAAGCACAACCAGTTCCTTTAGCCTTGCATTGTATTTCTTTACAGTGGCCTCAATCCCACCGGATCGGTTTTTCACAGCTTTCTCAACATGGGCCTTTGTCTTCTGGTCCAAGATGCGACTCGAGTTCGCGTGGTCCAATGTGGCAAGCTCGAACTTCCTAGCCCTCAGCTTCTTCAGAAGTTGCTCACGAAGTGCACGGAGGTTCAGCTGAATATTGACCCATTTATCCTTCTTGAGCCTATTTAACTCAGATGCAGACGCACGGTCGGTTAGCCGCAGCTCATCGGTCTTTCTTCGTTGATGTCACAATCAGCCGGGATGGCCCCTTCAGCAGCCTGACTTTCCTGCCACTACTGCCATGCACATCATTGCTTTCATCGTGTCATCTTGGACCAAACATTCCCCTCACATCAAATCTTGAGGATTCCCCAATCGCTGAGCCTCAAGGGTTGCCGACAGGTATGATCCGTTCCACAGCCCGGGCACCTTTCGTCTGAGACTGGCATGAAACAGGTTGGCTGTGATATTCTCGTTGGGCTTTGAACGCTCCATTAATGTAACTGGGAGAGCGGTTCACCGAGCTTCCATCTCTGCCTCTTTAGGCGGTGCTGCAAACTGATCAATTCACGATTTCTTTCTGGGGCCACTTCCCATTCCCATGAGCTTCGTTCATCAATGTGGTCTCCACATGGAGGTCAAGAAGTGAAGAGACGCCGGTGATAGCCTGTCACCCGCAACCCACGGTATAAGCCGCGAAGCTCACTCCCAAAACCGTCACACCCTTACGCCATCTGAGATCCCCAAGCCTGATTTGCAAGGATGATACACAGAGCTGGCATGCCCATTGATGACGTCACCCATGGAAAATCGAAACCCCCCACTCCAAGCAAGGCAGCCATTCCGGCATGAATCTCCACTTTTTCAGAGTCTGGTCCATCTGACAGCCAATGTCATACAGGGCCCCAATTCCCAGTGACTCGGTAGTGCTTCAGGACGGTCTCCAACAGCGCAAAGACATAGAACTGCTTCTCTCCTGCAGTCCACATGCTTGCAACAGCAAGTGGTATGTCATGACGGCACAGTAGAGCTATTACCCCAGTATCTTCAAAATACTGGGTTGACGCCTTGACGCGATCTTCATCTGCAGCAATAAATGACTGCCGACATGCATCATAGGTCGAGTTCGGTGCATGGAGGCCTGGTTCCACCGTATCATCCTCTGGGTGATCTGCATAATAATCGGTGCCCTCGTTGGCTGTGCGTTTCGGTCCCATGCGTGCTGGCCTTGCAGGACGAGTCTCCAGGATTTTCCTTTCCCAGGACTCCAAATAGTCCCTCGACAACACGATTGTCTTGGGTGAAGTGACTGGGGGATCGCATGCCCCTGTCTCTCCCTCATGACCATGTCGTCGGTCTTCGTTGCGGATCCGCTTAAGTTGGAAATTTGCATCAATGCAAACTATGAGCTGGACTCTACAAGTTTCATTGCAGTCAGAATGACTATTATCCCGGCTTGTCACAGATAATAGCCTACTCACGGCATATTACGTGTGTCTGTATGATTTCCTCCAAAACAAAGTGGGCATCGCGACCTCAAGTATTCACTGGGGCGGGTATGGTCGGCAGGAATGAAATTTGAGCAGACGTCAGGAGGCAGATCGGCAGACACACGAGTGAGAACGGTGGCAGGAGCATTAACTGAAGCATTTGCAGGAGTTGAGTTTGCAAACAGCTTCGGATCGCTCTGAACGTTGACATATCCCCGCTCATGTACCGGCGTTCTCTCGTCCAACTCTGAGATCAACCCTCTCTTATCATCCTGCACAATTCGAGTAATCTCTGCCCTGACCAACCGAACAAGCACCTGATAGTGCGCAAGTGCATTCGCAAAGCGTCGCCGAAATGAATCTCCTGTTGCAAACTCATAGCCACGAGCTTTGAGGTACTCGACCAGAGTCGCGGCCCATGCTCTTTCATTGGGTGCCGTATGAAGAAATAGGGAGGCCACAAATTCGAGCATGTCGAGACTGACTGCCAATGTGGGGAAAAGAGGTGCACATGGGAAGAAACCGCGCTCGACAAGCTGGATGGCAGCCAGACGGCATGGACAGACCGTCAGCACAACCTCTTCCAGTCGCTCCATGGAAACGCAGAGAACCCGAAGGGGTCGAGGTGCCCCACATCTACATACTGCAGGACTATGGGGCTCTTCTGCCGAGAGGTCTGAGAAGCGCCCCCGAGCGACCTTCATGTAGGGACGGATAAGGCTGGGTAACACCTCTCTGTTCCATCTATCTGCTTGAGCAAGTTTACGAAGTGCATGCCGAGATCGTTTGTCCTTCATTACTTGTATTTTACTCTGGCTCGTTTCAGCTGCATATTGCACATCCACATGGTCCCAGCTGAAGTACTCGGAACGTGTAAGGGGAGGATCAGGAGGGAATCGAGGCGAGACCGATGTTTCGAGGGAGGGCAAAGGCGAATCGGCAATGTCTCGGGCAGATGCAGGTATAGAAGGGGCCATCATGCCCCTAGGCCTTTTGGATGGAGGGGGCTCATGCTCACTACCTCGATTTGGAGGTAGTTTTTGTTTTTGGTGCGTTCGTTTCTCCCTCCTCTTCTTGGCAGCCACGACTGCAGCCAACATTATGTGAAAGCAGAGCAAGAAACTCGGAAATGGTATTGATGAGGCCGTACAATAGGAACGAATGATAGGCGAGGTGGC